>RXPK01000223.1:0-246138 GCA_004143645.1 Protaetia brevitarsis | reverse complement strand
ATTACTCAATGAATATAAAATGCATCACATAGAATAAACTAACTTCCTATAAAGCAAGAAGAGGGTGTATTTATGTTGAGAATAAAATTTGTTCAGTTTCCAAACCCGTGAATTTGTTAGACGAAACAATTTTTAGTTCAAATGTAATCAATATACTAAAATCAATTATGAACATATAATATTTCACCACAAAAATAATATTTTAGATTTGAGTAAATAGATTTTCTCAACGGAAACCTATCATCAACTATTCATGCCTTAATAATTTATGTACATTTGATAGAAGTATATTAATAAGTTATTATTGAAGTATTGCCATATTTGCTTTCAAAAAATATAAGTACATCGAACTGATAATAACTTACCTCTTAATCTAAGCCATTTCTACTATTCAAGGGTAATAATTACCTAACTAATTTTGTGTCTGTAACACCAAAAAACCTCGGTAGGGGAAAATTAATAATATAATAAATATTATGTAATTAAATAAATTTACTGTCATACTTTATAGTTTACAATGTTTCGGAGAAGGTAGCGTATCAGGGTACTCCTGGAGTGCGCACGGGATATTCGATGACGGAGAGGTATAGATGTTATGCGTATCCGTCGTTGCGACCGGTGTTTCGAGGATACTTCCCACTCAATGCCTGGGCCTGGTATCTAGTCGGCGTTGGTTATTGATATAAATTTCAATCAGTATAATAATTTGCTGGTGTTACCTACTTGAAAACTAATAACTAGTAAATAGCTACATATATGTTTGTTATATGTACACACCTGACCAAGTTTATATATTATCGACACAATGGCGCTGACTCTAAGTATTATTTCAAAGCTTTTTTAAGCAGTAAATCCTTTAATATTAGATAACACGTACGTACTTACCTTTCGAATATTTTAATCGAGCATCTGTGCATCGGCCCCATTCTCTAAGTAGCTGTGAACGGCTTCACGTTCATCCATTTAGATTAACTTACTCACCAACCAACAAACACTGTTCGCTGGTCATCGAAAAGTGACGCCAAGTTTAAAGCGTATGTAAATGCAAAACTCCCTAAATTCCCCCTAAAAAAGAGGGGAACCAATTGACAGATAAGTTTTAGTGCAATAAATGTGGTGTAAAATTCGTTTCAAATGTTTCAATATTATGGTAATTTCAATTTGATATATCATGTTTTCAGTACAAAACATTTAATAATTTTATATAGCAATTCATTATACCAAACGTATAGAGGAATTTTTTTTTGAATCTACAGACTTTCTCACTATGAGTCCATAGATTTATTCCTTACAACAATAACAATGTTCATTTGGAGGAGGTATACTTCTATGCAAATATTTATACTATTTGTTCTAAGAGTATATTGTGTTTTCAAAGAATTTACTCTTATGTTCTAACCAACAAGATTTAGTTGGTTTAAATATATATTAAGTTTCGATTTCTGAATAATAAAATATTCAGATTGATAATAGATTTTTGTGGTGTGCAACGTGAATATCAGCAGCTAAAAAAATGCAGGTCGATTATTTTTCACGGATTTACATGCATGCAAAATTTTATCAAGATCGGAAGTTACTTTGTTTGTAAGTAATGGAATACAATATGCTTCTGAAATACTAGATTGGGGCATGTTTGGGAACAGTATTCAACATTTTCAATGCATCCTTTATAATTGCTACCATCAAGCCCTTTCTCATGCTCTCTATCCAATCGCTAGCTTGCGTGCGTTCACTTGGTATGTGGACTACTGCGGTATAAGAATAAATCCATTTCTTATACACACACTTCCATAATAATACGAAGAGAAAAACAAAAGAAACTATCAACATTTTCTGAGAATACTGTATCTGGAAATGCGCATATATTGTAATCCTTTGTCAACGCTTGGCGTCATAAATAAGAGAAAAGCTCACACCACACCACTTGATACCTCAGTGTATGTAGCCAATAAGCGATAGGGCATCTCTGAATTTTAAACTACTCTAGAAATTTTGATGTCGTCGAACGTTCATTGTTTGTAAGAGGGAGCCTCGCGTTTACTGTTTCTGGATGTAGTTAAAGTTCGTGTTAGTTTAGTACACAGCAGAAGTTATCTCGGGCTGTATGACAAACTCGCCCACAAAATGTAACTGTTCCAACAGTACATGTATGTAATTGTCTACTTCATGCAAATATGTAAGTAATATTAAAAAGTGGTTTTTTGCTTTTACGATACCTATACATTATTATTTATTGTATGAGATACGAGTTTTTTTTTTTTTTTTTTAATAATTAATACCGGGTTTTTCCTTACAACGTCGGGAGAGCAAATGGAATTAAAATATTTTTAGAAATCATTCTTTCCTCCTGGTATTAATTATATTAAAATTACGTTGAACCCTTGACCACTTGCACGCCCTCTTGGTATCTTCTGATTGGTCGATGAGAGTGTTCCGATTTTCACATATGCTCGATTAGATGTATTGCACTGGCAGGCATACTCGGAGCAGTTGTATGAACTGGTTCAGCAGCTGTTTTCATAGCGCAGTCGTGAACTGTCTAGCGAGCTGTTTCAAACTGTTACAAAACTATTCCTTAAACAGTTTCTACGGGTGAACAGCCTTTTAAGAAGCTTAGACAGTTCCTCTATAAGTGGTTCTAGAGAGCTGTTCATGCTGTTCCAGGAACTGTTTAAGCTATTGCTGGGAGACAGGTACTTCGGTAAGAGCGGACTCAAACTGGTATACTGACGGCTCTAAAACGGGAATATACGCTAAGAAATCTAAAAAGGCTCTTTCGGTAAGCTTCAGCAAAGACACGACTGTGTTCCAAGCTGAAGATTGCTGCAGTCACATCACTGTGTCCGAGAGATAGAAAGATGTAACCGAGCCAGGTAAAAAGCGTCGCCTCTCTTCCTTTTGACAGTCAGTCCACACTTAAAAGCATTGAGCTCCCCAAGTGGACTCTAAGCTATTTGGGACTGTATAAGCGCCCTCTAAATGAGGTGGGCTGGCACCAAGGACTAACCTGGCCTGGGTTCTTCAGCACTCGGCTGAGAGGAATGAGGCGGCGGACGAGTTGCCGGCAAGCTTCGTCAAGGCCATTCGTTGGAGCCGACCCCTCTTTCGGGCATTACCAAATCGCAAATTAAAAAATCATCATGAATGGAGTATACAGATCAGGCCAGATGAAGTGGTGGAAAAAATAACCGGACAAAGAACAGACAAAAGAGTCCTAAGAAGAGCAGAACCTGAATCCACGAGATGAATCTACTGAAAAAGACAGGAGACTGTCAAAATGATCCGTAGTCCTTGCTGAACTGGTCATCGTAGACTGAATAAGGCATTATGTACATAGGCCTGGCAGATGTTGCAACCCTGCAGTATATGCCAAGAGGAGGAAGAAACAACCAGTTCATGGGTTGTGCCACGTGAGACCTGCGAAAGAGGACAAGTTTCATGAGGGGGAGACACCCCACAAGTGTAGCTACATAAAGAAGCCCTCTCAAAGAATGATAGGCCTAATTAAGAGGGCAAAATTATATATAATCTAATCTAACCTAATCCTGGCACAACTTAAACAGCTCTTGGAACAATTTAAAGAACTCGAACAGCTCTCTGCAACCAAGTCCTGATATTCCCATGAACAAATCTCGTTCGGTCTGCGCAGCAATTGAATTATTTTCAAACATTTAATATAAATTAAATTATTTTAATTTAGAAATATTGAATAGTCAAAAAAACTGTTTTATCAATGACAATAATTCTAAATTAAAATTGAAACGAACATTAATTTATATTATTATATTCAAATTATTACCTCCTGAAGAAGTCATTAATAAATGAAGCAATACTGAGGTAATAAAAAAGTAGTTTTATTGAATAGATAGACCACATTATTACCCCTATAACTTTATACCCTATTCTGAAAAACGTTAATATTATTTGAACAATTTCTCTCTTTCATACCTTCCTCAAAATAACTGAATTCTAGGAAATTGAAACCTTAAAAATCATTTTTCAACAAAATATGAGTGCGAACAGTTTATTTAATCTCTAGATGTCTCAACTCTAAAACTTAAATAAAACATATAAACCTTTAAACCACCTTTTAAAAATAAATGTTATTTCATCTTAGCTGAACATTTGTTTTATAGGTAATATTTTAATCAAATAAAAATAGTAATAATTGTTATTATTATAAGAAGGCCACCATACATCTTTAATTCTATTCGTTAATCAGCATTTCCTGACATGCTCATGTGAAAATAACTCAATTACCTACGACACCGCAGTCCAAGTTAGCTCCGCATACCATACGCAATATCTTATCGTCTATAGTCATTGTATCGTGCTCTGCAACAGCTGAAACAGCACCTGGAACAGCTTCAGTAGCTCAATCAATTCTCTGGAATACCCGCTATTCCAGAGAGGTGTTCTAGCACATTTAAATTTGACGCGCTTCAAAGCAGGCACTCATCGACCAAGCAGAAGACGCCAAGTGGAGGTGACCAAGATTAAAAGACGAAGTGATGGGGATAAAATAAAAATTTCTGAACCCTACACCATTTTATATAATAGCTTGTCTATTTTAATGAATGTCCGCCACTGTCTTCGACCGCGTGCATATTGTATATACAGGGTGTATCAGATATACAGGTAAATATAATAATATGTAGCAGCTGTAATCATATACGATTAAACAGTCTTAATGCACAGGGGGTCTATCTATAAGCATTAACGAGAAAAAAAAATATTTTGTAAATGCCGTGGGCTAGAGCCGCACCTGTGCCCAACCTAAATGCTGCCCCGAGTATACCCCCACATACCACTATCATTCAGCTATTATATGTTAGTTTTGTGTGGATCGCCGCTTGGAGTGCAAGCCACTTCGAACATTTTATTTAAATTCTTCCCATCTCGAAAAAACGATCCTTTTCAGGACCATCATGATTTCATATAAAGAAAATCGAAGCTTGATGATCATCGGCAAAGCGCGGGAATATAATTCATTTTCGCGCATATCATAGTAAAAAGCGTGTGCAAATTTTCTGTAATCTACATTTATTTCTGTGTAATTCGATTCAATTGATTTTGCGTTATTTCATTAAATAAATCCAAAAGAAATAACTTTATTAACAACTAACTCTCGATTCGACAAAGTAAAAGAAAAATATTTACGTTTTTTGTAACTACTGAAGTCGCATATCCGGTGAAACTCGAACGTCTTATCAGGATATTAAAAATAATACTTTGTAGACTTACGTAGAATGCTCTTAACAAAAAAGGAATGTTTATTTTATAAAAAGAAGAAATTTAAAATGCCTCAGTTTTGCTATTTTTACAATATATTTGTAAAAATAGGAAAACTGATTTATTCAGAATGACGTTAAATGAACTTACGGCATACCGTTTAAGAATAATACTAAATGAGTGCAATGTATTTATACATAATACCTCCCGTTTAGCGGGTGCTTAACATGACGTTTCCTTTGCATCAGTCCGCCGGACTAAAGAATTTTTTGGCTCTAAATTTACTTTTTTTTATTTGTAAATGATGAAATCCGGTTTCGGCAGGTTTGTGCTCTATATGTCGTGTAGTTAACACCCAAACAAAATTTACTTTTTTTATTTGATACACCCTGTATAACCAACTCAATCATTGAACTGGCCATTTTTGAAGGCAACTATTTTGGTTCGTCACCATTCGCTCTTAAACTCACAAGAGAACGATTTCCTACAACATTAATTTTTAGTCATATTTTAAGATGTATGATTTATTTAATGGGATTTACGCAACGTAATGTGAAAATGTACGTACATATATGCTCTCCGCTTCTGTATGGATCTGTCCAGCTATCTCCATGTTCTCCAACCAACTAGAGACCAATAAACAAGCACTTAGAGGGCTGGCCGTATTCAAGCATCGTCCACGTTTTAAATTGTAATTTTATCACGGGTAGCGCCATCCTTATTTTAAACCGAGTCAGCAACATTGATGTAGGTACAGTCAAATTCAAAACTCGTATCTCCCTGAAATATTATTTCTTCTATTTTATGAATATAATATTTCTCTGTGTTTGCTTAAAATCTGGCCCTTGTTTAATTAAGCACTCAAGGTCTCGTAGAGTGCTGTCTCAGATATGTATACATTTAAAGTAGATATATTATTCGCTTACGAATTTTTAGGGAGACGTGGGTTTTGTATTCCAGTGTACCTATATCTACATATCTAACTCCTGTTAGAGCTGTAGCTCGAGATATGCGTGCCTTAATTCGTCATCTTTATAATAAAACGTCCACGCATTAGGAAATATAAACCGTATGTTGCCTCTCTCAATCTTTTAATCATATAAAGTGGTGATTTCTAACAGCAACGCGTAAAAAAAGCAGAGGTGCTCCATCTACATACGTACTTCCATCGGTCGCTTCTAATTGTTTGAAATTCAATTTGTCAGGCCAGAAGGATGAAGCACTTCCTTTTTATAATATTAAAAAAGTAATTTTGGAAACATGTTCGAAGCGATTCATCACTCATAATCTTTTGCGGCTTTCATCTTTCGTGGGTGTTATTATTACACTTAGCGTGGAGATGTTTTTTTAGAGCCATCGCTTTAAATTATATTCTCATTACAAAATGCTGTGCGCCAATAACGGGCCATCAATAATACGTTGATTGAACCAGATACGCGATTTAAATTTTTTTTAAAATTACAGGTTTATAAAGTAGTTATACAGGGTGTATCCGATATAGAGGTAAATATAATAATATGTAGCAGCTGTAATCATATACAATCAAAAAGTCTTAATGCACAAGGGGTCTATCTGTAAGCATTAACGAGAAAAAAAATATTTTATAAATGCCGTGGGCTAGAGCCGCACCTGTGCCCCAACCTAAATGCTGTCCCGAGTATACCCCCACATACCACTATCATTCAGCCATTACCGCTGTTAGTTTTGTGTGGATCGAAATTTTTGAAGCTGAAGAGTGTCATTAAGCTGGAAAACCTCTAACTATAGCCAGTTTCGTGGAAAAGATGTTTTAAAGTTAATATGACGGGGATATTAAATAATAAAGCAGAGCACTTCTTTGAAGTTTCTAACATTTCTCAACTGTTTCAGTATATTACATTCCTTCCGTGTTTGTAATGTTCTTTGTAGCCTATTTCAACTATGTTTTAAACATAAATAGTCTTCCACCTAATTTCGTGGAATACGTATAGGTTGCTGAGGAGCATATACATTTTAATACAAAGGTTGCTTTATTAGACCAAAGAAATTATTTTGAATCATATTTTTCCAGATTACATACACTCATAAATTAAATAAAATAGCTGGCGAATAAACACAAACATTTAGAGTGTAAATATGACTGTTTGACGTTTATCCCAGACTACCAGATAAATTTTACAGAAAATCTGTAAACCCATTTTTTTTGTATAGAGAATGGAGCTGCATTATGTTTTTGATTTTCCTTGAGAATTTTTATCAACCGCAAATAATATAAATTTACGCTTGTTAACTATATGTACAATGAAAATGTAAAAATATCTTATAAGAAAATGAACTTGAATGAATGAACTTCACGTTATTATGGTGGTTTAAGATCTTGACAGCTTTTCTCACCTGACGTATGGAACTGTAAGTTCCATCTATATACGGTTATTATATTTCTTTGTTCTCCCGTCTTGACTGCAAGGTCTCGGCCGGTCTCATCTATGTAGAAAACCTGTTATGCGCATATGAAAGAAACCAACAAAGGTAATAAAGATATTTAGAATGTTTCAGATGTATTTCAACACGAATATGGCACCGAGTTTAATGGTCTGCTTTTTCACGTTTGTATACAAATGATAACGAGACGATACCGTACGAAGATTCTCAGAAAAAAAGCGAATAGAATCAAGTTTTTCTTTACGTAATCCGCATTTTTATACTATCTCTATACATATAGTGAAACCTCTCTGAAACGGACACATCAGTTCTTATTCCTCATTTTAAGGGAAGTGCGTTAAAATTCATTGTTTTTTCGGTATTGTATGCATCCTTTCTTATTACATATGTTCCTAGGAAGAAGACATGTGGAAGTTAAACAATAAGACTGATTATTACATTACGCGACAATTTAATAATGCATAGTTACTCTTATATATAGATCGATATGACTTAATAATATTTCCAAGCTAACGACTACTTAGAAACTTGAAATAGAAAAGAAATGAACATTAATATACACAATAAGAACTTATGCAGGTGCTTACGAGAAAGCAGCTGTCTTATCCAACAAAGTTCATGCATTATTTAAAAGCCACAGTAATACAATTATTGTCACTATACCCAGAGAAAAATAGTAATTTTAGCATGATAATTACATTTTAAATAAAATGATTTACACATTACTGAAACGATTATGTTTTTGACATAGGGCATTCAGTTTTGAAAACATGACAATTTTTTTGGGATTTTTTTATTATGAAATAACTTGGTTATAAGTTTCAGTAATCAGATATACAATACAACGTTTCGGCTCCGAAGAATCATCCTCAACCTTACTTTTGTAAATACGGTTCTGTATATATTTTTTTTAAGTTTCTGCTATATTTTTCTTCACTAAATAAGTTGACAATTTTTTATTATTATTTTTATTTACGTCTTTTATTGCGCTAGTCGCAGCAAAGAGACCATTCATAGACGTCTTTCTGTTTTATTTATTGTCTTTATTGCGTAACAATTTCATTAAACTATTTAGAAACTAATAACTTTGTTTTGTAATAATTTTACTGCTATATGCTTATTTTGTGTAAAAAAAAACAATTTTGTAATTATTTGTCACCTACCCGTTTTTTGCTTATTAAATTTTCATTTCAATCGGAGATTGGCTCCACCATTCAATATTGTCACGTGCCGCCACGACATTAACAAGCAACTATTGTTCTTATTAGCTCAGATTTTGAAACATTTAATAGGTTAACGTAGTTAACCGATTAAAAGTGTTGTAAAACTGATGGCTTTTTTTTGTTAAGACACTACGTTTGTTGATATACTAAAATCTATTTGCTATTTCTACGTTCTCTCATGTAATTGCAGTAATATAGTGTGTTAACTTGAAATAATTAACTCGATTTCCTGAAGGGTCATATATACAGGGTGTATCAGATATAGTGGTAAATATAATAATATGTAGCAGCTGTAATCATATACAATCAAAAAGTCTTAATGCACAGGGTGTTCATCTGTAAGCATTAACGAGAAAGAAAATATTTTATAAATGCCGTTAGCTAGAGCCGCACCTGTGCCCAACCTAAATGCTGTCCCGAGTATACCCCCACGTACCACTATCATTCAGCCATTATCGCTGTTAGTTTTGTGTGGATCGCCGCTTGGAGTGCAAACCACTTCGAACATTTTATTTAAATTCTTCCCGTCTCGAAAAAAAAAACGATCCTTTTCAGGACCATCATGATTTCATATAAAGAAAATCGAAGCTTGATGCATCGGCAAAAGCGCGGAAATGTATAGATTCATTTTCGCGCGATATCATAGTAAAAAGGCGTGTTTGCAAATTTTCTGTATCTACATTTATTTCTGTGTAATTCGATTCAATTCATTTTGCGTTATATGATTAAATAAATCCAAAAGATGTGCTACCGTTTATTAACAACTAACTCTCGATTCGACAAAGCAAAAGAAAAATATTTACGTTTTTTGTAACTACTGAAGTCGCATATCCGGTGAAACTCGAACGTCTTATTCAGGATATTAAAAATAAATACTTTGTAGACTTACGTAGAATGCTCTTAACAAAAAAGAATGTTTATTTTATAAAAGAAAGAAATTTAAAATGTCTCAAGTTTTGCTATTTTTAAAGGGCCTTTATTTATTCGGAATGACGTTAAATGAACTTACGGCATACCATTAAGAATAATACTAAATGAGTGCAATGTATTTATACATAATACCACGTTTAGCGAGTGCTTAACATGTCGTTTCCTTGCATCAGGCCCGGACTAAAGAATTTTTGGCTCTAAATTTTACTTTTTTTTATTCTTTAATGATGAAATCCGGTTTCGGTGGGTTTGTGTTTTATATGTCGTGTAGTTAACACAGAAATTTGCTTTTTTATTTGATACACCCTCTATATATAGGTATATATCATACGAAAATTTAAACATAATACATTTTTGTTTGACATGCAAATTTAATTCTTTATCATGACCTGGATTCTACATTAAGTTAAAATATGCTTTTTTTTTATATAATCCTTAAATTCTTTTTTTTTATTATTAAAATAACAATTCATAATTATAACTTCCATACATGTTTCGGCTTTGATTGCCTTTTTCAATGGATTAAATTTTACATACGTGTTTTTTGTTATAATTTAAAATTTTCAATTTTAAGTTACTATAGTTGCACCAGTAACTTTTTTATTCACTGATGCTTTGTTTCACCTTCCTGGTTATTTAAACAAGCAAAATATGAGGATGTGGTCCGCTAATAATAAAAGAGTTATTAAATTTCCTGCAAGATCTCCGGACTTGACAGTTTTAGATTATTTTATTTTCCTATATTTAAAGAATACCATTTTTGAGACCAGACATCGCACAATCGAAGAGCTTCGCAGTACTACTAGAGATTCATGCGCCGACATAACCCCACAACTCCTCGTAAATGATTTTGAGAACAGAAAGCGTAGAGTTCGACTGTGTCTTCGAAATAATGGACAACACTTTCAGCATCACCTTCAGTAGTATTACTTTTAACTTATAATAAATATTTTTGGTGACATACAAACTGTCAAAGTGATTAGTGCGTGCATGCACTGTGACTCTGTGATCAATCATTTAAAAAAAAAGCATGCTCTACTCTAACCAGGAAAATATCTGAAAGCGTGATATATAAGATTATACAAGAACCTTTTTCATAATTGTGAAAGCATGGCGTAAGACTTTCTATACGTTAACATATTGCTGTGAACTGATGGTCCAAGCATATAAGTAAAGGGAAAATAAAAAAGACAAAATTAATTTAGCTAGCTCAGCAAAAATGAATTCAAAAGGGTGCCAGAGACACTTAAATCTCAAGGTAGCTTCTAAAAAAGTTAAAGTGGGCGATTGTAAAATTAGACTTTCTTTTAAAACCCCAAAAATAGAACTGGCAAAACCAAAAATAAAAGAACTAGTGATTTTAAAATGATATTTACAATCATTAAGTTTATTTTTTAAAAAAAAAGAAAAAAAAACATTTGATACAATTAGCAGGATAATAAAAACCATAAATATAGGATTCTGGCATAAAACAAACCTGCATATGACTCTACAATTAAGAAAGGACAATGCAATTCCTTTAGCAAACAAAATGGAAGATTTGTTCCAGAAGATAAATCTCAATCTTACAAAAAATATCCACGCGGTCACGAAATTTAAAACCAAACTAAATTTTTACACGTGGAGAAACAAATATAATTTAAATTGAAATTTAAAATTTAATAGCTCAAAGCTTCACTTCACTCTAACCGTGTGAATAACAATACAATACAAATCAGCAAAAAAAGACGGAAATTTAAACTTTTAAACTAAAAACACGAAATCTTCTAGAACATTTTACAATAATTACTGATCTAACATCCAAAATGTGTACACAATTAAACAATACAGCAATAATTAAATATGTGAGTTCCTTGAAAGCTAATCAATCAAATAACCGAGCAACAATTTAAAATAAAAATGAATTTTCCTCAACGGCAATAAACAAAATAAAACAACTCTACTTACAGCGAAAACTTTCAACGAACTGCTCGCCCTTTTCAAGGCCTCCCGCATATATATGAAATATACAAATCGTGCGTTGAACGCAGAACGCAACTCTAAGAAAAACTCTAACAAATAAACTAAACAATACAGGAGTACGCAAAATGTACAAATAAATGATTTTAAATATATACAACTGGCCAAAAGAAATGAAACAAACAATTAAATAAAAATTCTTAATAAAATTTAGAACAGCGGAAACTCTATCATTGTTTTGACAAGGCTGATTAGGAATAAATAAAAAATACACCATGTAGAATTTCCGAAACCCGGGTGCCGACTCACAGCAGTATTTACGCAACAATACAACATACTATGAAGATTCAAAAAGATTGTCATTCCGCTCCTAATAGATAGTAACAGGGTGTAGGGTATATGCCGCGTGTTTTGTAATGAAAGTTTGAATAAGGGTCAGTATTGGGACATAAGATAAGTAACGGATCTGTCATAAATAAGGAAAAACGTAACTATATTTGAACTCGCATTTATAAACGACTATGGATTGGTGTTTCTGCTTAAAAATGAATGTAATTAATTTAACTTACTAAATTATGATTTTACAATTCAGTACTAACTGTGTTTAACTAAATTTATTTATTACTTAAAATTATACATACAATTAATTATACCAATTAAGTGACAAAACTGCATCTCTCAGTTCTTCTATGGTATGCATGAGGTTTCCTATAGATCCTATTTGGATAGATTCGAACATGAAGTAATCTAATGGGTTAAGATCAGGCGATCTTGGTGGCCATCTTGTGCTCTACGACCCTGTAAGCAAAAAACTGTTGAAGATATTGGCAGGTTTGTCGAGCAGTAAGTGCTGGAGCATTATCGTGCTGAAAATAACACCTGTTCCAGCTCATTGTCTTGAAACTCCTGCAATAAACAATTCCAACATCTGGTTGGTAACGTTGGGGCTGCTACAGTTCCTCGAAAAAATGGGCTCTATTATTCGTTGCTTGACATAGCTAACCAAACTTCAACTTGTATGGGATGCAATTGCGTTTCTCGAAATTCGTGTGGATTTTCTGGCAAGACGCAGATACGATAGTTTATGTGAATTGATAGATTCTGTTAGATAAACCAGGCTACATCCGAGAAAACTGATTTGTTTAGCAAGTCATCGTCCCTTAATTGTTATTAAACCAATGACAATATCCCATCCCTATGGTGATCTAATGGTAAAATTCCTGTACCGTATAAAACTTTATAGAGAATGAAAATGTAACTGTTCTTTTGACAGCTCATTGCACTGAAGTGTATGAATAAGCCTATAAATTATAAAATGTAATACTATTCACTTAATGTAATTGATTTTCTTACCTGTTGTGAGCTATTCACCAAGATAAATTCCTTATTTCTACAATTCAGATACTATTGTTGTATATTAGATACAAGATAAAACGTTTGAAAAAATTATAGATAATAATCGAAAGATATACAACACGCACGCAATGTCCTAAATGTCAAGAAAATTCATTTAATGTATGAAATATGTATGTAGTACTTCGCTATTAAATGGTAATAATAAGATACATTTTCCGGAACAGTTTTTTTACGCAATCCATTTTGAAACACATGGTATATGAAAAATAATATGCATGTACTTCCACACAGCCGGTTATTAAGACGGCAATGCAAAGTGTTTTGGGAACGAAACAACTTACAAGTTGAAAAGCATAATAACCAGCTAAATAGAGAATGACTGTATTAAACACCAGGTTTATATTAGAGGTTAAAGGCGATAACGCAAGCGGCGAGCATCGTGTCGGCCTAGGATGGGGAAGTTCAGTGTTCAGCACATACTTTAAAAGCGAGCGGGTCGTCCGTATATATATAGCTATACCTGTCTGGATAATCGTTTCTGCGTCCCAGGCATCGGTTGGCAGTCGGCCCGATTCGTGAGCCGTCGTCCTCGCCGTTCGACGCATTTATCCTTGGGAATTACACCTCATAATCTCCTACCTAACACAACCTACAACAACGGATTTTAATTTAACTTTCCTGTTCGCTATTTTCTCCGTTCCTTTCCTGATGCGCTTCTTATTTACGGTTGTACAAACATTCAATGAGTATATATTAGTACTTTAATTAAATACTGTTTGGGAGGCGAGAACGGAAGGAGACAACATTATAGGAAATTCTTATTGATTGTGTTTAAAAAAAAAAAAAAACTGGTTCCGCGAAAATGGAATCATTGATTGTTTCAGTTGTCATGATGTAGTAGCCATTTAGAAATTCCAGAGGATCTTGTATACACTGAGAAAAGATTGTTCAGAAATGGCAAAACTCCTTTATTTATATTTCGTCCAAATACCCCCGAATATGTGACCTTAGGTACGTGCTTATTTTGCCACCAAATACGTAGAGTATTTGTTCTTTTAAATTTTTGCAGGATTATTATTGTAATGAAATTGGTTCTTTCTAACAAATACAAGATACAATCCGCGCAATTGAAATACACAAGTCATAAATAATAAAACTGAGGATATTCCCCAACGCTACGTTGAATAACAGAGGCAAATTGAAGCGAACATTTTATTTTACAATCATTGTTACACAGAAAAAAAAATTTAAATTTTCAACAATATAAAGTTTCGCCAACAAGTTGTGAACATATAGGGAAGAGCCAAATTGTATTAAAATTTCTTCAAATGTCACGAAGTTCTACCAAAATGCACACTTTTGTATACATTTATGACAGAATTATATATTACAGTAGCATTAATGCAATCACTGTTGCAAAATGTACGTTTAGGCAGTGTATTGGTTGAACTAAACGTCAACAAAATATTTACAGTATGTTTGCCGCTATACAAATGGGTAGTGATCCGCATTAAGTTTTACGTACAGATTAACTACGTATGTTCGAATTAATAACCTATAGTTATGAATAAATTGACGTATAATGGTTTTTTGAAATCAGATGGTAGTTTTGTTGCACAATTGTTGACAAATACTATAAAGAAACAAAAATGTATAATTGTTGCCGCAAAGCAGTAGTGAATTTTCAGTAGAATTTGGTCAGTAAAGCGGAATGTTGATCAAGGAATAGAGAATCCTTATTTGAAAGTTTTTGATCTCATTATTTATTTTGTTCTGCATGTGACGTTAGCCAATTCTCCTTCGCCGTAAACAATGTTTCTGCTGATACTACCAAATAAACTTTTATAACCGTATTGACGGAAATAGAAAGTGCATTTTAGAGCAATGGTGTATACGTATACCCATTAAACTAACTATAGAGAAAAAATTTCTCCATTAATAATAATTAGATCACAGAACGTTTACAAAAGTGTGGACTAGATTTGAAAAAAAAAAGTAATTTGAAGAATTACATTAATGTGGTAGGGTAATCTTATTCTTAAAATATCTCTTGTTAAGTAAGAGTCTTATTGTTTAATGAATAATGCGTTTTAAATTAATAACTAGAAGTAACAAAAATATGAGCGCTTTTATACAATTATTTCTAATTATCGCAAAATCTCACAAAATAAACGAGATTATGTATTAGTTCGAGATCGTTTGTGATTTCATAACGACAAGATCGTAATCTCGGGGATGTTGGCGTTGAGATACATTATTACTGCCATTAACAGGCGAGGCCTGCTTAACATGAGCTTTTTTGCTCAGAAAAAGCAATCTTAAATTTTGAGGTTGTCCCAAGACTTGCAGACCGACGCTTCTTACATTAGGGAAATGAGAAATGTAATTTAATGGATTAATTATTATTATATTATAGAGTTTTAGTGCTTTAAAAACATTTACAAAATTTTATAAAGATGTGTACAATATTTCCTAACAATATTATGGTTTTTTGGGAACTGTGGTACACAAACTGAAACTACAGTTGTTTAAAAATTTCGCGCATATAAAAAATTGTACATATTCTCGTCAACATGAAGTGAAAGATACCACAGATTATCCAAGGAGTCACTTGCAGTCGGCACCTTATGATGTTCGTTGCACGAACCGGTACTTCGCGCAGACGATCACGCGCATCGACAGGCCCGCATAATAAAATGTCAGAAGGATCTAATATAATTGAACAAAATTAAAGTCTAATGTGTCTTTCATTTTGTTTATGTTATGAATTTAATGTTGGCAATATATCATACAGAACTATAAGGAAGTAATTTTAAGAAAAATATAAACAACATAATCTAAAAAGATGTAAGATTGCCTTCGATATTAATTTATCCAAGATTAATAAAAACTAAGTGTAAGAAAATTATAAACGTTTATTCGTACGTGTAAAGTGGTGTAACAATAAGGCGAAGCTATTACATATAAAAAATATATCAAATAAGAAATTGTAATGTAGCAAAATTAAAACAAAAAAAGTATCGTCATTATTTTATCGTTTTAGCATTTACTCTATAAAAATAAGCAATTGAAAGTTTTGAAAACATTTACCAGTTAGTATGGGTTAAGAAATAAAAAATAAAATGGAATAAATTATGAATATATTTCCAATTTTCAACGTTTTCCAGGTTGCTGTGGTAAAGGTTGGCCTACTTCTTGTTCGCTTATGGGGATCTCCTGAGGTGCATTCATAGTGATCTCAGAATGTTCTTCTACAAAGAAAAGATCCATATATGTACAATTTTTAATTAGTTAATATTAATAATTAGAATTGTTAAGTCGATTCACTTAAGAATTCTCTTTTCAGATATATTTATAATTGAACCTGCGTTATATTGTTGCTGCACATATAACTTATGTATATAAATAAAGTTTACAGTTTTCCATACAAAGTGTTAATCAAATATGTCATTGTTATATTTAATATTCCAAGGTGCAAGCATCTTAAATGTAAACCTTATTAGTGTATTTTTAAAAATGGTTCACTTCTTAAATTTTCTACGTTATGTCTGAAAGACAATATGTACTTACTTCCAAAAATTTTGTAGGAACTGATTTTTCTTTAATAGGACTCTTTGCTAGACTTGCGAACATACTATCTTCAAATTTCCGCACAACCCTAAAAAGATCGGTACAGAATGTTCTGGTGAAATTGGTTTCTAAATCCCGACGCCAATATTCTTCACCCACAATGCATCACTAAAAGATATACATAATACATATAAAATAATTATTATAACTATATTTATATATATCTATATATGGAAAACTTAATATAGCTTACCTTTCTGGTTCTATTGGAAACTGAAGAAACTTGCCGGAATTTTAAAGCTATATTTATTGCCGACAGATCAGGAACACAAAACCACATTATCACACATTGTATAAAAATCACTAAACAGCTAAAGTAGAAGTGCTTCAATCAACACAATAATGAAAATATTGAAAATTAACACAATAATCTCTGCTACAACGCGTATATCAATGACAACTGCTTGCTGCTTTATAACCTATAAACGAAAATTCATGAGCAAGATAAAACAAAGCTGGAGTGAGTGCGCATACGCAAGCATGGGTGCGCACTGCAAACCAAGAAACAGTGACTAGCCACGCACACCGTTAAAAAAAACAAAAATATCCGACCAAGAAATATATACAAGTGAACTATCTAGATAATCTGTGATATTATATGCGAATGTTTCTCTGTGTAGAGTTCGACTGTGTCTTCAAAATAATGAATGGAGATTTTCAGCATCACCTTTTTAACGTATAATAAAGTTTGTTTTTAGTAATTTTTTTGCACACATTTTGGTGACATACAAACTGTCAAAGTGATTAGCGCGTGCATACACTGTGACCAACGATTAAAAAAAAAACATGACCCACTCTAATCAAGAAAGTATTTGAAAGCATGATCATAAAGCTGGCTCATAAAAAAGGGGATCTTTGAAATGCAATTTGCAAATGTTTATTTAGACAGCAGAAGATTTTACCCAACACTTAGTAGGGTTGCGTCTATTTAAAAATTAAAAAAAAAATGCGCAAAAAACATCTTAGAATATCGAATTACTTACTATACACATTCCGCAGCGTTGCCTCTCTCTCTCTATACAACGCCCAAGCAGCCCAGGGTCGTATTCCGTTTATTAACAAACTCCCAGATAAAGGTTACCCGCGTCTCTTGATTGGATTGCCCGTTTTTTTTCCCAGACAGCTGTGTATGTGTAGCGATGAAGTCGGACGTCTGGTGTGTATGCTCGAGGTAAATATTTGTGTTTTAAATAAGTAGGGTCATTGTTCCCCGTCTGCCCTTTTCAGCGTGATGCGTCTTGTCAGTTGTACAAACCTAGGACGGATACCGTCAGACCCCGCTTCGCCCTGATGCCTGCACGCATATTATAGGCGTTTGTAAATTAATTGCGAAAGAAAATCCTGTTCATTAAAGTTTATTTACAGTTTATCCGATGACCACCTATCGAGCGAATTGATTATACGCGTTACGCAATCAGCGCATAGTTTCGGTTCCCGAAATTTGAATAATTCCAGCATGCGGGTTGTGTTGAGATGCAACGTCCTCTTAGATGTGTGCTGGATTTGTTATAGTTTCAGTCAGATTTGGAATTGGAAATGTTATTATATAGTCGATATATACACGGAAAAAAGAAAAACGGAGTTAAAATCGATGCGTCTTTAATTCCTTCAGTCGGAATAAATTTGCCAAGGAAAGGAACGCAAGTTGATCTCTCAAATGCCATTCCGAATTACATCGTAATTATCTTTAACAATATGTGTTTGATAACTAACTGTTGACAAAACCAGACAAATGAAACCAGACACTTTATGATAATACACTAGCGAGATTACCACGCCCTTATATAAAGGCAGTGATCGTTTTATTTTTAAATTTTTATTTATAATCAATTGCATACATTGGTAACCATAAACACATTGATTTGCCAAGACCTGAAAAAGTATTATAATATCATATTTACGAGATGGCCAACAACGCAATTGTTGACATTAATCACCATCTGGAACAGTGGGAACTTCACTAACACATTACTTCTAGCCCTTGAAGGTCTAAACACATCGCACAATCGCGTATTTTATGTCGGAACATTTAAATTAATACAGGCAAACAAAGATGGTAAGTCTACAACCAGCACCTATGTAGAAACTTGGCATTGTTTTTGTGTCTTCTATCAGACAGTGACTGAAAATCATGCTGTATCAGCAGCGCACCATAGTCTGTGTCACGTTTTAGATAGGTTCTCTAGATGATAAATGCCTTAAACATCGTGTCTGTATTTTCTCAATGGCTAGTATTTGGTAAGCATAGAGTGGATACCATACCAAACAAGCATATTTTCCAATTTACTTTGAACTAAAGTATAATATAAACTTTTGGCTTGTATGTTAGTAGTGAAGTGTGTAGTGCGGCATGATTTATCAACAATACAGAGCTTTGGGAGCGGGCGAACAAATATCAGTTGGCCAGAAAAGGCCAGAAAAGCTCATCAAACGAATCACATCGTTTCTAAGAATTATTCCAACTTTAACCAAGTAGTATATACAACTTTAGAAGAACATTTAGTATAGATCTAAAATATCAGAATACCTTAGAATACTATCGACAGTTAAAGATATGTTGTTGCAAAGCACCACCATTCGTCGATTAATGTAAGAGTTGTGGATGTTAATGCCCGCTTCACGATTATTAATTTGATGGAGTCCTATTTGAATAAAAAATAGGAAGAGCGTATGTTACTTTGCAATATCTTCTCAATGACATCTAGTGTGCCGCAGGCCTCTCAATACGATTATGCTATTATCATCAACAATGGTAAAGTTTTAAGTCGTTCGGCAATATCCAGTCGATCACAACCTTAGCTTTTCTAATTAACAAACAAGCAAAAGATACAAAGATATTATATGAAATTGTTAAAAAGTAAAGGTTAAGGTGAAGCCCTGTGGTACTCCAGATGTCATAAGAAGGTATTGAAAAAAAGCCCATTGTATGTAACGCACGTACTTCTGTCCTCAAATAGGACTCCAGCAAATTAATAAGGGCAAAAATGAAGCAATCAAGCTTCTTCAAAAGTTATTGATATCAAGAGAGTCAAGGCTTCGCGCATTGAGAAATATTAGCTAAATTGATAATGGTTCGAAACGAACCTCGCCTAACGCGCGCCACTGCGATCCACCGTTAGAAGGTGGGAGCGCGAACGCGAGATGGCGCAATACCTTCGCTAACTCACTTTTATTCGACGTCGGTTCCTTTCACAGTGCTTTAACCCTCGAAGTCGTTGGCACCTCACAGGCGCAATTCAGCGTGCGACGCCTCTATATACTATCGAAGCGCGTCCTCTGTAGGAAGACTTCACGCTTTATGAACGGAAACCACCAACTTCGGTTCATGGTAGCGCTAAAGGAAATATACGTATTTCGCCTGATTGTTGTGAGCCACTAAAAACGGCACAAAAACACTTAAATTTTAACAAGACGGTTCGATTTACACAGCCAGTCTTTAAAGAATAAACGTTTTCTGGTATGTCCCAATATAATGGAGTATGACAATTCAAAATAGTATTTATCCACTCATAATCCGTTAATAGGTGTGTGTTAATTATTCCTAGTATTTCAGATAAAGGAATAAAATAAAATGTAAAAAAATACTTAGCGGCGTTGCTTATTAAGATTAAAATAAGAATATGGAATATGCGAAATACACACGATGGACACACGACATCTTGCTCTTTATGTAATTAAAGCATTACGTGAAGTATGTTTATTTCCTATGTGATTGTGGATGTCGGATTGAATAGGGCGTTAATTGAGTAAAAACGATATTTTGCAACACTCATCTTAAAACCTCAATCATGAAAAGTTACGAAGTCTGCCGAATGCTGATCAAGAAATTAAAATTTAGAAAACTCTAGCAGGTCTGTTTATCATTAGATATGCAAAAACACTTAACATGATGTAGAACTTATATTTCCTTTGTAGATCCCCTTTCAAATAACACACCTGCGATGAAGAGGTTAGTATACACATCTGTTGGTAATATTAACAATTAGAAAGGAGTTTTGAGGTTGGACAAAAAAGACGCAACGCACACAGAGAAACAGAAACAGACCCGCGCAATATTAACAGACAAAAAAAATAACATAACACAAGCAAACTATAGAGTGTAGAAGTATCTAAATAAGAGTGTAGTATAAGTTTCTTAGTAACATACGTCGTATATAATATAAGTTTTTGTATGGTATACTTTTTATACTGTTTGTGCTAACCTTGGTGAAACATTCGTACATTAAACGGCAATATACGCACGTGTATAGTGTTCCTACCACAGGTCAAAGATCCTACACTGGCGACGAGGATAAGTGTTACAATGGCAGATTCAAATCCGTCATATTACGGTAAAATCCGCGAATTTAGTGCTCAAAATAGTGACTGGATAATTTATAAAAGAAGACTTGATAACTATTTTCTCGTAAATGAAATAACAAGTGACGATAAGAGAAAAGCCATCTTACTAAATGCCCTGGATGAAGAGGCTTATAAGTTAATGTACAATCTGTGTCTACCAAAATTACCAGAAGATAAAAACATATAAAGATTTGGCTGAATTATTTAACAATATTTTGCGGTGGCGGAATCAGTTTCGTTTTCCACGAGGAAAATTTTTTTGCGGCTTTCAAAACACGAATGAAACCGAACGAGTGGGCCGGCTAGAATAAGAAGTTTGGCGCGTGAATTGTAATTTTGAGGAACTGTTATTGATATGATGTACACGAGATCGATTCATTATGGTTTCACCAAAAGGATCAGTTCAGTCGAAGTTATTCAAGCAACCTATTACAAGCACATTCGCTGAAATAATTCAAGTAGCTGTAGCAGAAATGGCGGCCGAGGCATCACCCGGTAGTACCTCAACGTCACATCCGTAAAGATGGAGCCAGGTATCCATCAATGTGATTTCCAAGAGGAAGCAACCGCCCCCAAGTGGTGATCAGCGGTCTGCAGAGAAGTGTTCCTGTTGCGGTAGAACGAATCACGATTCCAGTCCGCATGCCGATTTCGAAGTTGTTACTTGTCATTCATGCAAGAAGAAAGGGACATTTAGCACCGGTATGCCCAAATAAACAATCACGGAAAGTCAGGTAAAAAACAAATAATCAGAATTTTATTGAAGCAGAATTATTTTCAATCAAAGTAAAAAAAATATAAGAATCCTTTATTGTAGACATTTTAATAGATTCTAAACCCTACAAAATTTTACTTAGATACCGGGGCTAGCATTTCCGCTATGTCAGATAGTTTTTGGAAAGAAAATTTGCAAATACTTATAAATTATCTCCTCCAGATAAAAGCCTAAATGTTATTACAGGCGAGAAAATGGTAGTTTTAGGTATGTGTAAATTATTGTTTCTTATAATGAGATTAAGAATTGTTTACCTATTTTTGTTTATTAAAAATGGAGGTCCACCTTACTCGGTAGAGATTTTATGACGTCATACAATTTCACTGTTACCAAATAAATTATGCAAATGATTTAGATAACGTGGAATCTTTAATTAGAAAATTTATAAAACTTTTTACACCTGGTTTAGGTACCTTTAATAAAGGCACAGTTTCTTTGACATTGAAAGATCAATCCATAACACCTAAATTTATTAAGGCTAGACCATTAACATATGGAATACGACAAAAAGTTGAAGCTGAACTAGAAAATTAGTTAAATTTAAACATATATAAACCGGTAGATTATTCTTCCTGGCTACACCCATTGTACCTGTTATTAAAAATCGGGAGCAGTTTAGAATTTGTGGTGACTTTAAAATTACTTTAAATCCCGTGTTAGAAATCGATCAGTTTCCAATTCCTCGGATTGATGATCTAATTTTCTAAGGCTGCAAGGCGGCGCTATTTTTTTCAAAAATGGACTTGTCTCAAGCATATGCGCAGATATGTTTGGATGAAAAGTCTAAAACCCTTACAACAATATCCACACACAAGGGACTGTTCAGTATCAGCGATTGCCTTATGGTGTTGCTTGCGCGCCCGGCGAAATTCCAAAAAATTATGGAATCTTTAACACAAGATATTGAGGGTTGCGTATGTTTTTTTGACGAATTTCTTATTTGCGGTAGAGATTCACGAGAACATTTAGAACGATTAAACAATGTTTCAAAGATTGCAGGATGTTGGTTGAAAGTTACAAACCGGATAAATGCACTTTTTCACAAATAAATTAGTTATCTTGGTTATATTATTGATAAAGATGGCCTTCATACTTCACCTGATAAAATTATTGCAATTAGAAATGCTCCGGAGCCTACTAATATTAAACAATTACAATCCGTATTGGGAATGATTAACTATTATGGCAAATTTGTTCCCAATTTAGCATCAATATTGCATCCACTTTATCAATTATTGAAGAAAGACGTCAAATGGCGATGGACTAAAGATTGCAGTAATGCATTCAGGAGGGTGAAGAGTATCTTAACATCTGCAGATATTTTAGTACATTATAATCCTGAATATCCACTGCGTTTAACAACTGATGCAAGCCCATATGGTCTGGCTGCGTTTTATCTCATATTTTACCAAATGGCAAGAGCGGCCGATAGCGTATGCATCGCGACGACTTTCATCGGCCGAAAAAGGTTATGCACAAGTTGAAAGAGAAGGTTTATCTATTATATTTGGATTGTGTAAATTTAATCAATATCTCTACGGTAGAGAATTTACTCTGGTTAGCGATAATAAACCTTTACTTGCAATTTTTAATCCTAAAAAGGGTATTCCTCAATATTCTGCAAACAGATTGCGTCGTTGGGCAGTAATATTATCAAACTATAGATATAATGTTGAATATGTTAAATCTGAAAGAAATAATGCTGATTTTTTGTCGCGTTTACCGATTCAAAGTGAAGAAAGTTGGAAATCAGTTGATGTAGAATATGTTAATTTTTTCTCTGATAATGACTTTATTACAACTAACTTTAAATCAATTCAAGAATTTACTAATTCTGATCAAATTTTAAAAGCAATATTGGAATTTGTTAGAACTAAATGGCCAAAACGTGCTAAATGCGATGAAAAATTTAAACAATTTTACGCGATTAGAAATGAACTTACCATCGAAGATAATCTATTATTTTGGAATAACAGAATAGTTATACCGGAAAAGCTTAGATATCGTATTTTAAATCAGTTACATATGTCGCATTTAGGGGTTGTAAAAATGAAAAGCATTGCCAGATCATATTTCTTTTGGCCCGGAATTAATAAAGGAATTGAGCAAATGGCTTTAAATTGTGAAAATTGTAGGCTAAATAAAATAAATCCCCCTAAAACGATATTACATCCTTGGGAATGGCCTCAAGATGTATTTTCTCGAATTCATATTGATTACATGGGTCCATTTCTTAACAAATATTTTTTTATAATACTAGACAGTCATTCTAAATGGATAGAAGTATTTCCTACTTCTACAATAACAACTAATTTCACTTTAACAGCTTTGCATAGTACTTTTGCTAGATTTGGTTTGCCTAAAGTTATTATCTCAGATAATGCAAGAAGCTTTACCAGTGCTGAATTTAAAAATTTTATAGAAAAATATGAAATTAAACACGTAACTAGTGCACCATTCTTTCCACAATCAAATGGAGCTGCTGAAAATGCTGTCAAAACTATTAAAAATGCTTTAAGAAATGCATTAGGTCGTAACAAAAGTTTGAACATAAATACTGCATTAAATCATTTTTTATTTGACTACCGAAATGCCGATCATATTACTACTGGAGTATCACCTTCCTATCTGATGTTTGGACGTAATTTAAGAACTCGTTTCAGTAATTTAAAATCCGATATTAAACAAAAGGTTAAAAAAAGAGTTTTATATAAACAGCAAATCCAATCCAAAAATTTTGGGGGGAGAGATACAAGGAGATTTGGTATAGGGGAAAAGGTTATTGTTAAAGATTATAGGCAAATTAATAAACCAACTTGGATTAGCGGTATTATTGAAAAGTTAATAGGTAACTGTACATATATTGTCAAAATACCCGAATTAAACAAATCATGGAAGCGTCATACTAATCAAATTCGAAAGACTAAAATTCAAAGCGGTTTAACTGATTCTGAAGTCTCTACCGAATGTAGTGAACCTACCGACAGTGCTGGAAGTCAAAGACCAATTGTAGACACCGACTTAGAACTTAGTGTCAGCAGGCCTAAAAGAATTGTAAAGCCTCCTGATCGCTTAATTTACGAGAAGTAATTTCGTTGTATACTAAATTAGTTAAGTTTATTGTTTTAATTAAAATATATAATTACAAATTAGATGTAAATACAATAGAATTATTGAATGTTAATTATTTTCATGTGGTGGCGGAGGGTTGTAGTATATTTCTTAGTACCTATACGTCGTATATAGTATATAGTTTTTGTATGGTATACTTTTTATACTGTGTTTGTACCTTGGTGAACATTCGTACATTAAACGGCAAAGTATACGCACGTGTATAGTGTTTCTCTTACCACCGGTCAAATATCCTACAGAGTTGTAACAAGAATATGTAATAGTTGTTAATTCATTAAAGAAAAGCACTTACATCAAAAAGCGGTGTTTCATTACAAAAAGAATTAATGTTAAAGTTGCAAATTAAAATGGTCAAATAGTATTATTACTTGTGCGTGTATTGTTGTTTTAATAAGTGAATATTTGGTCAAATTTGTTGGTTCAATCAAAAAATGTTTTGTTAAACCAACGCATGTATTTTTCGATGAGACCTGCTTAGACGCTTGTATTAGTTGAGCCGCTATAAATGTGCTCTTCCGTTTAAACCTTAGCTCGCGCAACTTCGGATGTAATAAGCGTTTCTGAGTACCAGAGCAATATCGACCACACCTATTGCATGTACGTACGGCCAAGTACGCGGCCAAACAAGAGGAAATATACGTAAATAAATTAGGAGACGTCCGTGTGTGCGCGTGTAGTTGTGTAGTAGATCATTCATAAGTGTTTCTGACGTCATTATTCGGCTGGGATCAATAAGGGAATTTACGGCCAACGCCATCTTGCGACGCGTCTGGAAGGCGCAGACGCTGACATTTAAATCGACAGTCACATGGCGGCCGGGCCGCCGCGGCTGCTATATGAAAAAATAATAAAATGCCCGCCGATCCATCGATCGCCCTCAGCGACTCCGCTTTTCGCAATATAAATTATTGATTGAAGTGAAACTAAAATTAACTAAGCCGCAAAATGGGTACGCCTCTCATACAAATACAACATAACTTAAATCAATATAGATGTGTACTGAGGTAGACATTATATTTCATGTTTGTCTATACCTATCAATGTTAATTTCAGATCTCTATAATTTACTAGTGCCTATGTTTGTTTAACCCACAGAGTTTATCATCTGCATGTTTACCTATAGGTGGGGTTGAATAAATTGGTGAAGCACACGATTTCTAATAAAGAGAAAGATAAAACTGAAAACATCTTTGATGAAAACTTGAAGATTTAAAAATAATAATAATAATAATAATAATAATAATAATAATGTTTATTGTCTTTAGTCATAAACAACATAGACATTGTCAATATTATAAACACAATAAAATTAGAAATACAAAAATAAGTAAAAAAAAAACATATAAATGTAGAAAACAAAAGACAACAGTAAAAGCAGAACCATTACCCGTCATGTCAAGTACTTATCAACACTATAAAATGAATGTTCATGAATATAGGCTTTCAATAGCTGTTTAAACGAATTAAAAGTACTAACCATCTTCTTATGTCACAGAGTGTACGAGTAATAGATTCGATTTCACTAAATACGATCACTCAAATGTAAAATTTCAACACTGCAATAGAAATATGTAGTTAGTAATACTAAACTATGACAAAACCTGAAAAACATCTAATTAAGCAATATCTATTATATAGAAGCAATGGTAATAATTAGAGACTGGATTATATACAAAGTGCATATATTTTATTTTTTGCATATCTTTAATTATAGTCTATATGTAGACGTATTACACTAATTGAAATTAATAAGCGCTAATTAGTGATTGCATATATTGCATATTTAGGCATTTCTATGCATATTTTTACAAAAGTTGCATATATTGCATATTTAAGCTTTTTCTTATCCTTTCTATTAGTAAAAATTCCTACTAATTCCTAATGTAGATCGACAACCCACAATTCTCAGAACGATAAATCTTTTACATTGGTTTCTCTAATACTTTTTTCCAAGAACTGCACGTGTTTAATTTCGCCTAGCAGAAGGGATGTGGTAAATACGTTTTATTATTATTGATTCCCAAATAAACTATTTATTCATTGAATATCTTTGAGCGAAACAGCATGTAATTGTGTTACGTTTTTAAATACTGTGCGTACATACAATGAGTATAGCGAACAAAATTTCTTTATGGATTAAGCCATATCCTGAACTGGTAAAGGATGGCGACAAAATATTTTGTCGAGCCTACAGTAAACTGGTAAGTTTAATTTTACTAAAAGCTTTACAATTGTTTTTAAATTCTTTAACTTTTGATATAAAATGACAATTGTTATTGTAGGTGTCGCCTCAGAGAAAATATCTGATTAATCAACACGCTAAAACTCCATCACATATTGGAAAATGTGAAAAACTAAAGCGATCCGCATGTGGGCAGCAATCTATACGTCAATGTGTAGCATCAACTTCACGAAACTCAGAACAAGAAGAATATAATGTTAAATGTAATGTAACTGTTAATTTGAAATCATTTCTGCAAAAATATTGCATACATAATATACCTGACGAAAGTGCCTTACGAAAAAATTGTCACATCTTGTTACCAGCAAACAATAGCAGAAATTCAACAATTGGTAGGGAATAATTTTATTTATATCATGGTAGATGAAAGTACGGATAAGTGTGGCCGTTATATTGCCCATTTGTTAATAGGAATTCTTCATGAAGATATTGTAGGTAAACCATATTTAATTTATTGTAAAGAACTTCAGAAAACAAATAATGTGACAATTGCCCAATTTGTTCAAGACGGTTTATCAAATTTCTTTTTACCTGGAAGTATTCCTTGTGAAAAATTTTTACTAATGTTGTCCGACGCTGCACCATACATGATAAAAGCCGCACAAAATTTAAAAATTTTCCATAGTAACATTATTCATGCCACTTGTTTAGCTCATGGGTTCAATCGTGTAGCCGAAGACATTAGGAATCAATTCCCTTTGATTAATGATTTAATTTGCAATGTCAAAAAAGTATTTTTAAAAGCACCTTTACGAATCCAATTTTATAAGGAGCGACTTCCCGATGTTAAGTTGCCTCCTGAACCGATTATTACGAGATGGGGTACATGGTTAGAGGCTGCAATTTTTTTCGCCGATAATTTTGAAGGAATAAAAAATGTAATTCTTGAAATCACTGCTGACTGCATTGCTCTAGAAAACTGTAAAAAATCAACAGAATTGCTACAAAACCTTTTGTATATTAAATCAAATTATAGCTTTGTTTCAAGTTCCATTCGTAAACTAGAAACGCAAGGGATATCGCTCTCGGAATCAGTCGAAATAGTAGATGAATTTGATATGCTATGTAAGAAGGTTAAGGGTACAATAGGTAATTCTATATACGATAAATTTAAAAAAGTGATAAATAAAAATGCGGGCTATTTGAAATTGAAGAAAGTTAAGAAAATTTTGGAAGTGGAAACAGTAAACGATTTCGACTTTAATTTTGGTTTAGAATGTATTGCAAAGTTAAAAAATGCACCAATTACATCTGTGGATGTTGAAAGAAGCTTTTCTATTTCGAAACATATGTATTCTGATAGAAGACAAAACTTTCTCTTACACAATTTTGAAAAACATTTAATTATAAATTGTTTTCGAAATATGTTGTGAAAAAATTTTGTACAATGAAGTTTATGTTTAAATTTCTGCTCTTATTTATTTTATGTAAAAATTTTGCATGTTGTCGCAATTTTTTTGCATATATGGCCCAGATTTAGGTATATTTTCTCAAAAATCGAGGCATATATATGCGCATATATTCCAGTTTTTCTTTGCATATAATCCGGTCTCCACCTATAATAAAGGAATTAAAAAAAAATGCTTAAGGATTTGAAGAAAGTATGCACACAATAGATTCCTTGGTATCCTTCATCCAAGCTTGCACAATTAATTTTTGCTTTCTTAGAAAAAGAAAATAATAAACTATAAATTGTAAAATGAAAATTATAAAATTAATGAAGTTGAACGCTAGATTACTTACAATGGGACAATTAAACAACTTAAAATACAATAAATTGTGCACATGTTCAAGAAAACTAAACATTATAATATGTAAAAATAATCCAAACAGAGAACCACATGTTTCGTGCATATGTGCACAATTTATATATATTTTGGCTTGTCTAATTATTCCATTGTAAGTAATCTGGTTTTCGTCTTTATTTTATTAATTCTGTAATTCTCATCTTACATTTTGTAGTTTTTTTACTACATAACCCAATAACCATGTAACTTAAATAAACTCAAATACAGTTTCAAAAGACCTAATAGTCTGGTTTTCGAAGAAGCAAACAGATTACTTAGAATAAGTTTGAGAAATATTAACTTCCGTTACTTGTCAATAAGATATTCATTCAAATTTAAATTGGCATTTTCCTGTCACAATCTTGCCAACTGAAGGATAAGCTTTTTTCCCCGAAAAAGCCTGGTAAGTGGTGATCACCTACAACTCGTTTTTCGACAGGCTGTATAATCTATAAAGCATACCATCATAGTCATCATGGAAGTCGTGATTTTACTGTACGGGTAGTGCAGCGGTAGTAGTTTTAAATTTCACTTTATACAAAATTGTTATAATAATTTTATTAATAAAGCATTTTTCTCTCTCTGTGTATTAGAGGATCGAAATAGCAAATAGACGTGAGAACTATAAAGATAAATTCCGCTCTCAACTAATGACCTATCAAATTATTTTAATTGACATTAAATCGATGCAACGAAAGGAATTTTGTGGCATCGAGGAAAAGATAGTTGTACGGAACGCAACAAAACTCGCCGACTTGTTAATAGCAGATACTCTCGCCTAATGCGAATTAAAATCATGACCGTCTCTCGTGTAACTGCATGCTTCGATAATTATTGCAGCCGGTGCATGGATGGGTGTTATTTATCATTTATCAACGAGGGAATCTATATAGCAGTAAATCAAACATCGTTAGAAACGTCTAATTTATACGATTGAACTTCTCACCATTATTCGCCCGGAATAACTTGTTCTTCTGATAGTTATAACTAGTGACCGGATTATATGCAAAGAAAAACTGGAATATATGCGCATATATATGCATCGATTTTTGAGAAAATATGCATAAACCTGGGGCATATATGAAAAAAAATTGCGACAATATGCAAAATTTTTACATAAAATAAATAAGAGCAGAAATTTAAACATTAACTTTATTGCACAACATTTTTTCACAACATATTTCTAAAACAATTTATAATTAAATGTTTTTCAAAATTGTGTAAAAGAAAGTTTTGTCTTCTATCAGAATACATATGTTTCGAAATAGAAAAGCCTCTTTTTCTACACCCACAGATGTAATTGGTGCATTTTTTAACTTTGTAAAACTAAAATTAAAGTCGAAATCGTTTACTATTTCACCTTCCAAAATTTTCTGAACTTTCTTCAATTTCAAATACCCCGCTTTTTATTTATCACTTTTTCAAATATATCGTATATAGAATTACCTATTGTGCCCTTAACCTTCTTACATAGCATACATATCAAATTCGTCTACTATTTCGACTGATTCCGAGAGCGACATCCCTAGCGTTTCTAGTTTACGAATGGAACTTGAAACAAAGCTATAATTTTACTTAACATACAAAAAGCTTTTGTAGCAATTCTGTTGATGTTACTATCTTTTTACATTTTTCTAGAGCAATGCAGTCAGCAGTGATTTCAAGAATTTATTTATAACATTTTTATTTATTCCTTCAAAATTATCGGCGAAAAAAATTGCAGCCTTTAACCATGTACCCCATCTCGTAATAATCGGTTCAGGAGGCAACTTAACACCGGGAAGTCGCTCCTTATAAAATTGGATTCGTAAAGGTGCTTTTAAAAATACTTTTTTTGACATTGCTAATTAAATCATTAATCAAAGGGAATTGATTCCTAAAGTCTTCGGCTACACGATTGAACCCATGAGCTAAACGAATGGTATGAATAATGTTACTATAAAAAAATTTTAAGTTTTGCGCGGCTTTTATCATGTATGGTGCAACGTCGGACAACATTAGTAAAATTTTTTCACAAGATATACTTCCAGGTAAAAAGAAATTTGATAAACCTTCTTGAACGAATTGGGCAATTGTCACATTTTTTGTTCTTTACAATAAATTAAATATGATTTACCTACAATATCTTCATGAAGAATTCCTATTAATAAATGGGCAATATAACGGCCACACTTATCCGTACTTTCATCTGCCATGATATAAATAAAATTTTTCCCCACCAGTTGTTGAATTTCTGCTATTCTTTGCTGGTAACAAGATGTGACATAATTTTTTCGTAAGGTACTTTCGTCAGGTAAATTATGTTTGCAATATTTTTGCAGAAATGATTTTAAATTAACATTGTTTAATCTTGCTAATGGTATGTTAGACGAAATTAATGCGTTACATAGATCCGTATTATATTCTTCTTGTTCTGAGTTTCGTGAAGTTGATGCTACACATTGACGTATAGATTGCTGCACACATGCGGATCGCTTTAGTTTTTCACATTTTCCAATATGTGATGAAGTTTTAGCGTGTTGATCAATCAGGTATTTTCTCTCAGAAGACACCTACAACAACAACTGTCATTTTATATCAAAAGTTGAAGAATTTAAAAACAAATGTAAAGCTTTTAGTAAAATTAAACCTCCCAGTTTACTGTAGGCTCGACAAAATATTTTGTCGCCATGCTTTACCGATTCAGGATATGGTTTAATCCATAAAGAAATTTTGTTCGCTATACTCATTGTATGTACGCACAGTATTTAAAAACGTAACACAATTACATGCTGTTTCGCTCAAAGATATTCAATGAATGAATAGTTTATTTGGGAATCAATAATAATAAAACGTATTTACCACATCCCTTCTACTAGGCGAAATTAAACACGTGCAGTTCTTGGAAAAAAATATTAGAGAAACCAATGTAAAAGATTTATCGTTCTGAGAATTGTCGGTTGTCGATCTACATTAGGAATTACTAGGAATTTTTACTAATAGAAAGGATAAGAAAAAGCTTAAATATGCAATATATGCAACTTTTGTAAAAATTTGCATAGAAATGCCTAAATATGCAGTATATGCAATCACTAATTAGCGCTAATTAACTTCAATTAGTGTAATACGTCTACATATAGACTATAATTAAAGATATGCAAAAAATAAAATATATGCATTTTGCATATAATCCGATCTCTAGTGATGACTAACTTTGCTAACAGACTAGATAGAGTGCAGAAAAAAATAGGAGGTAATCATTTGCGTGATGTTATTTTTGGTCATAACTCTTTTTCGAATTTTTTGTATACATCTTGAACTTCCACTGTTCCTTTTGTAAATAAAAAAAAATTAATAAAATATTGTGTGCATTCATTGAATTATTCCATTTCAAAAACAATCCTGTTTCACTGCCGGATCCTGTATTAACATGACTAGACATAGAAATAATTAACTAGGAAATAAGAGATTACCAACTAACCAAAAACTTTCCGCTCTTTCTCTGTTATCACTACACTGTAAAAAATTACACTAATTTTGCCATGGTAAATCAGGAATATTACATGTAATAACGTTGTGAATTTACCACAGTAAATCATGTAAATTTTGTTTTACATGCTTTTTCTAGGATATTTAACATGGAAAAGGAAATTTCGGTAAAATTTATAGCTTTTTCATGTAAGTTTAAGATGTTACAAAAATTCAAAAGGAAAATACAGGAAAAAACGTACAATTTTGTATTTACTCTCAAAATTTACTTAAGAAGACATTTCTTTTTGGGGATTTAGTGCATTTTAAAATAATTTACTAGTGAATATATAATTTTGCTGTAAAAATATGAGGATCTTTTATATTTATTTGTTTTTACTTGAATTTTCGGGTAAAACTATAGAATATCATGGAAAATACAAAATTTATTACGCCGCAATGTGATTGGTTATTGGATTATTTATCTGTGCGCGTAGGTAATTTTATTCGTTTGTCGAACTTATTATTGGCTCAATGATATCATGTAGGTCACAAACAATCGTAGGTTTCCGCGTAAGCGTGTTCATCTCTTGATCCTGGTTGGAGCGCGATTCAGTTATGACCTATTAGGTGCTATAAAAGAATTAGGTAAGTTGCTTGCTCTGTTTATAAAATACATATGAATTACTTCAAGTGGTTCGGTAAATATAGGAGTTCATATAAATAATTTACATATCGAATTTTACAGTACAATCTTGCGAAAAAACACATCAGCATGTGAAATTTACTAGATGGTAGAAATTTTACCTTATGAAAGCAAATTACCTGTAAAATGTAGGCAACTTTGTTACCAACAGATTTTACATGTAATTTTACTGCAACTTTTTTTACAGTGTAGACTAACATTTTTTTCTCAATTTGCCAAAGTTGCAGTAGCATTAATAATAAACAATGTCAGAAATAGTGCATATAAAAATCTAAGAAGATTTTCATTATGAATACTTAAAATATCGCATATACATTTTTCGGAAAAAACGCAAACACCATTTCGGCTTCGAAATGCAAGAAACGCAAAGTCACATTCCTCGAAATATCTTAAACGGAAATAACCGAGATAAAATAGCTGAAGGGAGAGCGATATAGAACACGTAAATTGGCGATTTCGTAATAATTTTTGAATATATGTTATTTTTCCTGACTGGTAGAAGTCGCGCACGACATTTTATTTTATTTTCTTTTAGGTGGAAAATATCCCTGACAAACTGTGTGGCGTTGGTCGATGCCGTGTTGCCAACGTCGCCCGCTGAAAAATCGCATTCGCAGGGACGGTACTCAAGCGAAGAAAAATACGCTTAGTATATCTTGATAAATAAAACAAATAGGCCCATATATTTCCTGGGAATACCGTAAATTCAGTACTAATAACGTGCATTACTTCATACTACCTATTATATCTTTTATTATGGATATTTTTAAAAGTTGGGCTGGATGGTTTTTTTGTTCCTCGTGGTCTTATTTGCGAAATAATGGAAAGGAAAATCCAGAATATACCGGGTGTCTCGGAGCGGATGGCGTATTTCAAGTATAAACAGTCAAAATGGGACTAGTACATCCATATAATTCATGCATTTTATACCATAAACTGTAGTTTCTTGTGATATTTTTTATTTGAATTTATATAAGTTATAAGTCTTATATAAGGTCGGATAGAATTGGAGCAAAACTTTTTTTTAAGTTCTCCTTTGCATTTTATTTTAATTTATTTGCTACGATCGTTTCATTACTTTTTATGATAACTTTTTCAAGCAGTATTACATATATTTAGCTATATATTTGTCTTCTTAATTTTTAAGAAAATTTTTACGAAAAATTAAGAAGTAGATATACACGTGTTGTTAAAACAAAGGTTGTCGGACTATTTACCAATTATATACTGGTGGAATAAAACAAAACAAGTCTTCAGTCAACATGGGTCCGCAAATTCAACTGTTTTTGACATATAGTCGATTGCATATTTTAAAATAAAAAAAAAAACTTTTTCGGTTTTGAGAATAGTTCCCTTTGTCAAACAACTGATTGTGACTTAAAATTAGTTCTCTTCGATCTGTCATCATATATTTATCATTGCGTCAATTTTTTTTGATCTCAAAATTATGCATAAGTACACAAATGCAGAAATGGCCGATATGCATTTTATTACGGTCGTGCGCAATGGTAATGCCACTGAAGCACGGCGTTGTATGCCGAAGAATTTTCCAAAATCGGGTTGTTACCCCGAGTGATAAGATTTTCTCAAGACTTTCATATCCGCTGTCCGAACTGGTTCATTTAAAATAATGGTGTTCTGGTAGACCTAGATCAGTTTCTCTTCTCCGCAGTCGAATTAGATATTTTGAGACGGGTAGAAGACAACCAAATATTAGCACCCGAAGACTTGCCGGCAGAAACTGAACGTCAGTCATCCTCTCATTTGGGAGAATTCTGCGGGAAAGCAGCCTTATCCTACCTACATTCAACGCGTTGCAAGTTTCTTGCTCCTCTCGATTATGATGCACGTAGGGTTTTTTGTCATTGGGTTTTACGAAAGCTGGCAGAAACTCCTATTTTGCGACTCAGATTTTATTTAGTGTCGAGGCTGGGTTTACAAGAGACGGATATATTCAATTTCATACAATCACGTCTGGGCAGATGAAAATCCCCATGCTGTTGTTAAACTGCAATCACAAAACCGTTTTCGCTAAATATTTGGCTTGCTATTTTTGGAGACTGTTTAATTGGTCCAGTATTTTCTCCCTAATCGTTTAAACGGACAAGTATACTTGAATTTTTTAAGAAATGAAATTACCGTTTTGTTGAAGACGTGCCCACACCCCTGCGATTTTTCCATCGAATTAGAAATTTCTAAAAATCAAGAACAAAAATAAGACGGGGTGACACTGCATGGCCTCTAGGTCCCCTACTTCGACACTCTAGACTCTATGTTTGGGGCATCTAACAATCAGTGTACGCATGATCTGTAACAATTTGGAAGAACTCAGCACGAATCGTAAATTGTGCGAGGAAATTCGGAGACTCCAGGAATGTCGAAGATTGCGTCGATCTTCATAAGAAGATGTGAGCGTGCTAGAATGAACTGGGAATGTAGAACAATTTCTTTAGTTACTTTAAATAAACATTTGTTTATTGTAATTGCGATCAGAATTTCTGAAATTTATCCTATAAACAATTGCAATGACTATATGTCACAAAACGTTGAATTGCGGACCAAGTTGACTAAGACTTTCTGTTTATTTTCCACCAGTACTACCAATTGGGTAAAAAATATCCGTACAAACTTTTNGTGAGAAGTAAATTAATATTTTGAAATAAAATTTATTTAATTGGTTATTTATAGCGAAACTAATTTCTCGAGACAGATGTGCTGAAAATAAAATTCGTACACGAATTTATTCGACGTGTTTGACAGGCGGTGGAAAGGTTATGTTTTGCTAGTAAATAATTTAACAAGACGAAACATAGATTAGATAAATTGCTGTAGCTAATAATGCGAGTAAGGCAGAAAAATTAAGCATCAAAAACGGGTATTATAATTAACAATTGCATGAGGGAAGTATATACTAAGCAGGCAGAGCAAAATTCTTTATTTTAGTGGGCGGAGCAAATATATATATATAGAAAAATACATGGAAATAAGCATGCAGTATCGGAAAGTATAGTGAATAATTTTCTACATTGCTTAGCTTTGCCCTGGTCAATACAATATGAGGATTCGCAGTAATAGCGGCAGGTTCAGTCTCGCTTATAAATCAGATTGCCAAGATAAAGCGTGTGTGGAAAACTTCAAAATGTAGCTAGCCGAACTGCCACAAACAAATAAATCCTGTCGTATCTTTGTAAAATAGTATAATTGTTTTATAATTATAATATTATTTATATTTGCTGTTATGAATTCTGATTTTTGAATTTCCACTAATTCCCATGAAAAGATAAGAACACCAGCAGAGTCGGTACAGAACGGTATACTATGTAGATGCTCTGTCGCGGTCAGTCAAAGAAGGGTACAACACAGAAAGCTGCTTAATATACCATAAATGAAAGCAAAACAGCCCTGACTTACAAACAGGTAAAGTCCGGAAACGAATACAAAAAAAATACGTGCGAAAAAACGATATAAATAAAAATTAAGAATGCGCCTAACTAAAATAAATGATAAAAATCCTGTAAATTATAATTAAAATGTGATGACAAATTTAACAAATAATTTATTTTAAATGTGAACCTGAAACGCTTACAATATTAGGTCAATTTACCTTGAAATTGATGGTCTTAAATTTTTAAACGATGGTTAACGTTGTCATGAGAAAGAAGAAATAAATTATTCATATAACTGAATTCGCGATCTAACTAAGAAAAATAGTTAAGTAAAGGGTTTACTTGATAAAAAATCATTTACAATAGATAAAGTTTACTTGCAACAATCTCCTCAATTAATACCTACAACTAACCCAAGTTCCTAATGCATTCTTCTGTAGATATGCTATTACACAGCGTACGTGACAAATCTTGTGTAATAATCTAATCAAAACTGGTCATTTGTGGTAGTACATATTACTTGGCTCCTGCCTGAGAGAAAGAATATGTTAAATTAACAAAAAATCCAACAAAAATTTTCGGTTAAATATGTCAAACAAAAATCATTGTTAAGTACAAAATCGAATGTTAAAAAATTGTGTAATTGTAATATTTTTACAATGTTTTAACAATCAGAAATTTTATTAAACATTTAATATGCTAGGGCAATAATGTTCGGCTAAAAAAACAAGTATTCATGTTAAATTAACGAAAGAATCATAAAATAAAAAGCAAAAGTTGCTAGGTAAAAAACATTTAAGTAAATGTGTAAATGTATGTCTGTGTGTCAAAATAACAATTTTGCCATGTAAACAAAAATTATGTTGAGCCAAAAATAATTGCTTTATTGTTAAATCTTATTGCTACAGCAAGCTCTCGAATTTTGATTCGCTTTATAAGGGAAATGTCAAGTGTCATATATGACACTTATCATCTCATTCACAACATAAAGCGTAAAATATCGTATGCCGGGATATATTTAAATCTCAAAAAATAGCAGTTTTATTGAATCACTGCCATTGCAACCCACCATCGCCTTAATGTCGCAACTCCATTGAATGTTGAATGGTAAATGCCCTAGATTAATTTTTATAAACTGACTCGTGTGCTTTATGGACCCTATGGTTTTTATTTAATTTTTATTCTGGGTGAAATGGAAGGAAGCCACCTTATGCGTTTTGACATACTACTACTTTATTTAACAATTTGCTTAAAATACGAAGAAACTGTTATACACATGAAATAATAAAACGATATGGTTCCTTCATATACGTATCTGTAAGATTACTAAAATTGGTTAAAATAATAAACATACGAACATCAAAAATAAGTTATACGAGAAACGGTTTGTTAAAGTAATTAAAAATGTGCTCAAAATAACTACAGTAAGTGTCTTCGAACATTCCGATGCAGCAAGCTAACAAAAATATTTTAATTCGTCAAACAAACTATATTGTTGGTGATTCGCGAACAGACAAACAACTGTTGAATTAGCAAAAATTTCAACATTTTTTTTTCAGTTATTTTACCTATTTTTGTCAATTGGAATAAAAATGTTGTTAATGTAATAATATTTTCAAAAAAGTAATGTGGTGACGGAATGCATTTCTTCTCCGTTCGTACTGTCCTTAACTACATCATAGACTTAGTAAAGTAACAACCACTGATGCATTAAACTCATGTATTTCATAATAGGTAGCAACTTGCCACAACTACACTACTTGAGTTGCCGCACCTCGAGTGTTTTCGGCAGAATCGTAGTTTTACCAAGTTTGCGCATAACGTCATAAATCGTGTTGGATCGCACAGCGATAGAGTAACGCTAAACCTCCCTGCTGTAAATAAAGTGTTACTTTAATACTCGATAATCTAGGTTTATTATGCAATTCCAGAGTTTAACTGTAATGTGAATTATTAATGGTTTTCGCATTTTCAGAGAAATTATAACATCTACGTTTTGAAAGTTGAATATGTTGAAATACAAAATACGTGTAATACGCAATAAATCTCTACATGACAGTAAAAAGTTGTTAATATTATTCTTAAAAATAATTCTTATCTTCTGAAATTCAATACGTGATTATATAATTGTAAATAAAATATACGTATGCTGTTATCCGATACGGATAATTTGGATCCGACAATACTATCGATATCCGGATCTTAATATTATCCGGATCCGTTATCTGAAACCTCGCGATCGGATCCACTATCGAACTCAGATCCGCAAAAAATAAACAATACAGAAATCTAATATAGTTATGTCGAAAGAAGAGTTTTGTTAAAGTAATTAAAATGTGCTCAAAAATAACTACAGTGAAGTTCTCGAACAATTCCAGAGCTAACTAACAAAAATAGTTTTAATCGTCCACAAAATATTGTTGGTGATTCGCGAACAGACAAACAACTGTTGAATAGCAAAATTTGTCAACATTTTTTTTCAGTAAAATTTACCTCGGTAGTTTTACCACGTTTTGCGCATAAGTCATAAATCGGTTGGATCACGCACACCGATGACGTAGAGCATAAATCTCCGTGCTTAATAAAGGTGTTTACTTATTAATACCGAAATCCCTAGTATCATTAGCAATTTCAGAGTTTTAACTGTAATGGTGTAAATATTAATGTCATTTCGCCATTTCAGAGATAATAGTTATTAACATTACGTTTGAAAGTCGAATATAGTTGAAAAACAAAATACATGAATACGCAATAATGCTTACATGACACGTACCAGAAGTTGTAAATTATTCTTAATAAATAATCTTAATCTCTATAATTCAATACGTGATATAAATAATTTAAATAAGAATATACAGTAGTGCTGTTATCCGGATACGGATAATTTTGGACCGGACAATTACTAGCGGATATCCGGATCTTAATATTATCCGGATCCGTTATCGGAAACCTCGGATCCGGATCCACTATCCGAAACCTCAGATCCGCATCTGCTATTCGAAACCTAGGAACCGAATCCACTATTTGAAACCTCAGATCCGGATTTTCTACCCGGAACCTCACATCCGGATCTGCTATCCGAAACCTTATATCTGGTGCAATAATCAAGTTTTATGGAACACGTATGTAATGCAAAGTGAATGTGTACATATGTATGTAGTAAAGTAACACAATATTGAGTTGGACGATAGTTTATATCTATTTCAGATCCGGATCTGAAATAGATATCCGGATCCGAAAAATAGTGGATCCGGATCTGAGAACCAGATAGCAGATCCAGATACGAGAGCCGGATAGTAAATTTTAGATAGTGGATCCGAATCCTAGGATCCGGATATCCGGATAATTTCTGATCTGAATATCCAGTTTTAATTTTACCGGATATCAACAGCACTAATATACAGTGACTTCTTCTTACAAACTCTTTATTAAAATGTATAAGCAACTAGTTTCATGTCTTGGTACATCATCAGGCTGTAAGAGGCTAGACCATATAGGAAAATACAATTGTAGCTTAGCTGAATAGATATATAGTATAAATAAATTTTTCAAAAACTTATTCTAAATAAATAAATTTGAATATTTAAAAGGTTGTCAAAATCATGTAAATGAGAATTTTATGTAGCTATACACTTTTAAAAATACATCATGCATTTAACAAAACCAAAGATAATTATTGGTACACTTATGTAAGTAAACAGTTATTATCCTGAAAATTCCTGCATTGTTCAAATAATAATATAAAAGAATTACAACAGTTGATTTATCGATTTAATATTTCCCTGCATCAACTACAAGATATATATATATCTTTAAATATTTTTCTTTTAGTGAGAAAATTTAAGATATTTTGTGCCTTTCATTAACACCGCAAACACTTTGCTTGTATTCGGAAGTAACAATGCGTCTATATTAGAGTTTTATGATTCGTTTAATATTTTTTTTTTGTATATCGGTACAGATACAACAAAACGAATTTGTTTCGTTGAAGTGCACAAAATTTCCAAGAAAACCATCTGCAATGTTGTCTTAACAATGTATGTACAACGCAAAAAGTTAAACATACAGACAAGATATAAATCTTTTTAAGTGATTTAACTGTATTGTAATGCTATAATTTTCATTGTGAATAAAGTTCAGTTCTAATGGGAATAACGACGGAAAATTGCAACAGATAGATAAAAATATCCCCAGACTTTATAAAAATCAGAACAAAGTAAAATTAATTTATAAAACCTTCATTGATGCCGCTAAAATGTTAGTATATTATTTTCCATAACACAGTATCTAATTCTTATTCCATAAACTATTATGATGTCTCGTTTCAGAAATAAACAATAAAAGGTTTATAGTTCTATTAACAATTTTTTTTAATAGGAAACTAATTAACTTAAGTCAAGGTACCTGTCTGCTGTTTTTCTTTCGATTCTAACTAGTAGCCTTGCTTTACTTCAAAAGTACATTGACCGCATTCCCGACCCTAACATCTAAAGTTAATGTTTAGATGCATACAACAATCTGCTGTTCTCAAATCATGCAAATTAACCGCCCATGCAAATACCAATAAACAAGCTTATTCTTAATCGGTAGCTTGTTAAACGTTATGCTTTATGCGGCCAATAGTATTAGTAAAAGATATCGTTCATTACGCAGTTCGAGCTTCATCTACGTTGCCCGAACTTTCCTATAGCAAGTAGCACTTAGCACCTTTGTGAGAACATGTACTTCGGCATAAAGAGCCTTTTTAGTAAAAAAAGGTATTATGTATTTGGCACTTAGCACTTACTACTCTTTTCAAATATATTTGCTTAAATTACGTATATGTTGCATCCTTTGAACGACTTATTATGACTTACAGTTACTCCTATTTGGAAAAAGTCCTACATTTCAACAATTTTAAGTAAATTTTAATAGTTTAATCTTAGTAATACAGTGATATCCAAACTTGCCTTTGATGAACTCTGAAAAACGGTTTCGAATTGGAACAATTGAATGAAGGGTTTCCGGGAAAAACCGCCCATATTGACATATCAAATAGCCATATTTATCAGAAACAAAGAAAAACTGGTGCCTGACAACTGTATTTCTTACGGAATCATCGAATTTTGCTCGCCTATTACAATGAGAGGTGTTGGCATTCTGGGAAAATGATGAGTTAAGCATAAAGAGTCGTCATATGATAACCTAGTAGTGTTGTCTATTCAATTTCCTACAAAAGTGATATCTGTTGTTTTTTACGGGAAAGCTCTCAATTGAAAAATCAAACAAAAACCAAGGCCACCACCCCAAAACCGGCATACAGTGAGTCAAGAGAGGCACAGTTCCGGTGCTGCATACCATATGAAGAAATACCTAAATCATTATCCATGATCAAATATGTATCCATCGAAGGGTACACAAGAGGAAATAACTGCAATACAAACCTAGAACAGCGCAACTCCACAGTCCATTTTAATCAAGCGGTATCTGATAAGATGCCAATGTCCTTATTGGATCCTATTCAAATACGTTCACTCTAGTTTGGAGAATGTCGAAAGTTTGAGAAACCTAGCCAAACACAGCGAAATAACGTTGTTGTGGTTGTCCAAGGCATATAATTATATGAACAATGAAATGTAACTGAACTAACAACACAATAGCATTGAAACTGTTTTTACTGAACCTAATCAAGTCTGACAATAACCTAATCTGCGAAAGGCGTAATATTCCTGAGGGAATCATATAAAACGTCTACTGGATTGATGTTGATGGGCAGAGACATCGTCTCACCATTTGACTCTGGATGTGTGGGCACTCAACTGGAGATAGTTTAGAACACTGACAAGTGTGTTAACATGACATAGAATCTATATGCCGACTATGTAATAAGGAGGAAGAAACGGCTTTCCATGTTATTCATAAATGTGCTGTTACGGTTTTTTTTTTTGCTTCGCTTACCTCGAATTAGTTCTCCGCTAGTCTTTTCGACAAGCTTTTGTAACCTTATTTTCTTCTATTCCTGTACTCTACCTTCAGAGATGCTCCTTACGTCTTGTATTTTCACAACGTAAACATTATCGTTTAATTTTTGGCTTTCAAATTGGGTTTTCTTTTTCTTTTAGAGTGGTATAGGTAGAATTTGTATCTTTTATTCTCATTTACTTACAGATAATTTCTTTTACTTAATACGGTCTTAGATTTTCGTTTAATTTCATTCAATTTTAGTAAATCCCTTCAATTCCAGTGTTAAGTTAGATTTGTGTTGACGTTTTCTTTCTAGGTAAGGTTAAGATCTGTTTGTTTTGGACATGCCTGCATTATCGATTCCCACGCATCGATAGATTTGTTTGATTGATCGTGGTTTTATCTAGATCTGACCTATTCTGTGTTTACATCTTTCCGACGTTAGAGGGCACCTCGATGTCCGTATTCTTATTTTATTTATCTGTCTTCTGATTGGTTGCGTGACGTATTTCCTTCCTTCCGGCTTCCTGGCCATTTTGGGTTGTTGTTTAGACGCGCTCTTACGAGTACATTTCTATCTTTGAAATTTGGATATTTTCGCACATTTGTGGATTTTATTGGAAGGTTGCTTGAAATAACTATTGGCCGTATCTTCGCTTGTGTTTGGTGTGGAATTTTCGTGAATATCACGGCAGATGGGTCCGATAAATTCGGGATATAATCTGAGAACCACGCGTCCCAACGCTATATCTGTTTATTTCTTCTCTTCGTTATAAAACCTCGTTATTTAACGGTAAGCTAATCTTGTCATTCCTTTTAAATCACTTATTTTGAGGTTTCTGTGTTTTTAGAGGTCTTTATAACCCCCTTATTTTTGAATTCTGGAATTTTACCTTCGTTTTATGTGAGAATTTGAACACCCAGTGCAGCTGAGGACTTCTGCAAACTCTTAAGTCCCTGGAGAACCCTACATTCTTTGAAATTACCCCGACACCTGTTTGGGTTATACCGAGTCAGCCAAGAGCTACGATCTGTCAGTCCCATAGGAGAGGATCTCTGGCCGCCCTACAACTCACCGAGGCAAAGCTAAGTGCACGTTCTCTTTCTTTTTTTATATGAACCTTTCCGCGATTATAATAGGAAACCACCCCCGATCATTTTTTTTTTTTTGTATTAAGTTAGTAAAGAAAATTTTATATGTTGCGCTAGAATCGAGGGTGCTACCTAACCTTAATTAGTAGTAAACAGTTTAATCTCAATTCGGATATTCATTATTTTTCATTTTACTTCTTTGTTCCTTTACTCACTTAATTTGAATCAATTGTCAAACACATCCGTTGAATATCGTTGACATATACAGGGTGTTTATTCACCTTTTCACCATTCAAATATTTAATTCTATTTTTGTGTTTTTGTAACGTAACATTTCAATCAATTTTAAATTTAAGAAAATTTTGTTGTACAAGTCCATGTGAGCGGTTCGCGTTGCAATAGCGTTCGGCATTCGTGCCTATCTTAGGACACCTGTCATTTTTTTTACCGTTTATATTAATGTCAATTCGACAACAACATTGCTCCTTTTGCGTATTATTTTTTTTATGTCATCTGGCAATAACTTTTTTTTGTGTATTTATATGTCAAGATTTCGCATTAAAATTATATTTGCTTTTCAGAAACTCATTCTTTTATTTCTTGTGTGTAAACATTTGCAACCCTTTACCCCACTTTATTTAACATCTGGATTCCTGCTTATCTGGGGCATGACAGGGTAAGTAATCCTAAAGCAGTGGCATCGGAATTTTTATTATCCGATCTTGGGTTTGTGTTTCTATCAACCCATTCCCTCGCCGACGAGCCGGCTGGCACCCTGCATGATTGCCGAAATACCCACTTATCGAAGGTTTTGAAACGCGGAAGTGCATCGCCTTTTCTATTTTTATTTTGATTTTCTTGTTCACGATTTTTTCTGTATTCTACCGTCACTTTCGCTGCCGGAAATTTAGGTCAACAGTGCCGATTAAGTCTAGCAGTTTACTGCTTGCTTCAATAAGCTTACTGTGCCCTACATTACAAGGGCCCGACCACAATCTATGAAAATTATCAGGTATTAAAGGATGAATAAAACCTGATCTATACCCGTGTATACCTCACGCAGAGATAAACCCTTTTTCCCTCTAAAGTTATTGTATACTTTCCATACTAAATTTCATTTTATGCTATGTAATAGTAACTTATTGTCCAACGGGTGATGAACCAAGTAAGGGAACACATAGCTACATAATAACTAAAATAATGGTGAATGTAGCAAATTTCAAGCAAAATGCAATGTATCAAAATCAAAACCAACAAAGAAAACTAGATGCATAACTACAAGTCAATAATTTTTCTTATGCTATTAAAAGCATCTGTATTTATCTGAGATTTTATCATAAATAGCTAACATATGAGAAAAGAGTGATTTAACTACAATATTCATTCTGCTAATTTAGGGACATTAAAATTTACATGATCATGCAACATGCTAACAAGCTACGCGTGACGCTTTTTGTATAATGCAATTAACTTAACTCTCGACAACACGATCTGGTGATCACAACCTCTATTTGAGTACACGAAAAAACGATTTTATTGCGTCAACCAAATTTGACTTTATTCAACAAACTATTCGTGTACATAGTGGCAAACAATCGCTTATTTCAGAACACAAAACAATTTTGGTAAAATAATCTAGTTCTGATAGCCAAAATTTTATTCAAATTGACCAAATCATTTCAGTTTCAATTAACTATACATATACTGTATACTCGTCGAATAACGTACTATCTTTAGCAAATTAAGCGAATTAGCGAGAATTATCTCGCTACACGAAGCAGTACAATGATTTACCGCCACATTGTAAAGAATGGATCTAGAGTGGCTTGCTACTCTAGTGAAGTCATGTATTAAAAGTGTCATACCATAAGTTGAAAGCACATTGGGCAAAACCTGCGACAGATTGGAAGACAATGATGAATCGATGTTAAAATCTCCACATACAAAAATCACCTGATTCGATGGCAAGAGCTCACTAAGAATAACGTCGAGCTTTCAAAGGAAAACCGTCAATGGCAACCCTGAGGACGATCTTATACGGGCAGTTCAGCAACTATTATTGTACAACCTGATGTACTGATCTCTGTTATACAAAATGCTAAATCTTTCGCTATTGCTGAGTTATTAGATTCCTTAGAAATACGGTTAATAGTGTTTTTAACAACACCCCCATGCTTATATTTAGATCTCGTGAAGCTACTAACTAACTTATAATTATCTATTTGCAGAATCTTAAGCTCATCATCAGTCAGCCAATGCTCACTGACATAAAATATATCAGGTTCATTTTGATTTAAAAATACATTCAACTTGTCTATTTTGTTTCTTATGCACTGAACATTAAAATGAATCAACTGCAGTGTACTATGATTATATTTAATTTTATGCTCATTTAATATAAAAAATTATTTTGCTGAGTGGAGCTATTCTTTTCTACGATATTACAATGAACAAGGTTTTTTTGATTCACGTAACTAGATAGGCATGAACCATGCTAGTAGTGGGAATTGTTGCCATCAACGAGTCATATTGCTATCAAGAATGCGTCTGATAATTAGTCTACTCGCTGGCGAAGATGAATTCCATGCCGTGTTCTATGTTTTTTACTAAATATAATTTACGTCTAAATAAGTTAAATATCTTGAATTCATACTCTTACACAATTGTTATATGTCATCATTAAACTGTAGATTTTTGATTATATAATGTATTAGTAGTATAGGTACAAGAACTCTAACATATTTTTGTGTGACTGAAGTGGATATATAAGAGAAAATTGATTCATTGTCAAACGTTAATCCTTTTAAACAGTCATTTGTTCCCCCAATTATTACAACATAGTCCTTTTTATCAAAGTTTCGACACAGGTAGATGAATTTGACACAACAACCCGGAAACAGGCGTTTGGTTTGAAAACTGTCTCGACATTGTACCTTCCAGCTGCCAATGATGTTAAATAGTGGGCAGCAGATCTGCCGTAACTATCGACCAGAATATAAACTTTACTTCTGTCGTTGTTAGGCGTTGAAAATTCTCGACTCTAGCACTCGTTATCAGAACTATAATCCATGGCACAGAACGACCAACCTCCCGGCACCGCCGCCATATCATCCAATTTGGCTGTTTCTCCAGTCTCCGAAATCTTAGAATCTGAGCGCATCAAGATTTATTTTTGTCAAATTGATTTGTTTTTGGCTTGAGTCTGAGTACAACTTATAGTGGCGGTCTGAGTTGGCACATCCACTGTCGTAATAGATTTTACTCTACCAGACAGTTCTTTGTAAATTTTCAGCTATTTTAAGTTGATTCTCGTATTTACCTCTATAATATTCAACCAATTTACCTTCTTGTCAATCTTCTCGTTAAGTTCTTTTACAGTATAATTTGTCGCAGCAAGCTTGTCTCTCAATTCTGTAAGTAGCCGACTTTCATGATTTTCCTCCTTTATATTCTCGCTGACTATGGAAATATAGCTTGAATTGGGAGATCCTATCTTTTGCTTTGACACTGGTTTCATTTTCCGAGATCGTGTGTTTGCACCTGGCATGGTTATTGCATATTAAGGGAAAAGATTACAAAGGTTATACAGGATAAAAACAAAGGACACTCCTCTGCATCCGCGGGGTCCGTCGCGGTGACGCAAATACAAAGAAGACAGGACCAACGGAATTACACACGCGAACAAATTAAAAGGCCAAAAACATAGACAGCTCCAAAAATAAGTAAAGAAAAAGCAATATGTATACCTGTTTTTACAATCTTTCTAAGAAACGGCAATTAATTAAATCACAAGATACACATTACTCGAATATTGAAATCAAGCCTTACAAAATGGTATAAAATTTACCTTTTTACGACTTACGAGATACCAGGGCAACAAATACAATACAACACAGAGAAGCACAAGCACCTTAACACGCTCACGTTGTACGTCGTGATAGCGAGATATAACTTTCTGTTTAAGTAGGTTTAATGGAATATTGGCTGGATGATAATAAAACAGTTCCTTAAATCTTGTAAAACGTTTCGACTATTTTAATAAATCTTTTTCAATCACTAAAAATAATTATAACAAGAATTTTTTTTTGATATAACGGTTAAATTTTACTAGAGGAATTATGGCTCAAATGAAACAAAATTTCCTTTTTACAAACAACGTTTCGACATTTATTGTCTTTTTCAAGCTGCCATTCCTTTTACTTCCCTTCAACCTCAACTACAATGTACAATGAAGCTTACCATTAATACTATAACATGTAAAGATAAATAATGAGACTTACGTAATTTTAATTAAATGTTTGTTTCTGTTGATATGTCCTTTTTTTGCAACTATAAGTTGTTTGTCGAACACACATAAACATTTTAAAAACTGTATAAGACATTACACTTTACAATTTACATACTAACATATATGTGAAATAAATATTTAAAAATATTGAAGAGTACGTATTTTATATTCTCGTTAAAAGGTAGAGCAAATAAGTTTTTGTTAAAAGAGGTATTTTTGTACATGTTAAATATACATGTAGATCAACAATAATATACAATGCAACGTAAAAGTTAAATTAAATTTTAAAACAAATATGATTAAATTTTTTATAAGTTATTTGTGTCTGTTCTAAAATTTACACCGTTTTTTCTTCTTTAATATAAATCATTACTAGCACATTTCTTGCATAATAGTTTCTCTCATTAATCAAAACTTGCATCTTTAAAATCAAAACTATGATTATTACCTGTTTCATGTTTTTTTAAAGCTGTCATAGTAGTTGATGACTTATGATTTAGTATTCTTTGCTTAAGGTATTGTTTTGTTTGTCCCATGTACACCCTCTCACAATTAGAACATGGGATGGAATAAATCAAGTGAGATTTAGTGAATAGAGTTAATTTTTTTCTGATAAGTTCTTAACGTAGGGAATAGCTATATTTTGTGTTATTATTTGACTCAACTTTTTTAGTTATTTTAGTATCGTCGTATAATTTGTGTAAACGTTGCTTTAGAATTTTATTGATGACGGTAAGCATTGTTTAGTAAAATGTTTTGAATGTTTTTTAAAATTTCTGGTCTACATTCTGGACTTTAACTTAATTTTAAGCCTCTGTCAATTAATGCTATAACAACATTTTGTTTATATTTAATTTTTAATTTCTTTATTGGTAATAAATGGAAGGCGTTTGTAAATATGCTGTTTAATATGATGTTGTCTTGTGATTGTGATCAAGTTCCGTGGAATAATTTGTCTTCTTTTTTTTATAACTCTGATATCTAAATAATTAAGTTTGTTATTTTTTTCGGTTTCCAAAGTGAATTGGATTTGCTTGCTATGCGTGTTGAATTGAGATAACGTGCAATTAATTTTACCCTTGGATAATATTAGTAGACAATCATCTGCATATCGTTTGTATAGTTTTATATTGCAATTTAATTTTTTGATTACTTCCAAATCCTCCAATACAAGTTGTACTATTACACTGGATAGGGCCTCCTATTGCTAATCCATCGATTTTGTTTATAAAATTTCATTATGTTGGAAACATGTGGAGTTAAGGTAATTTCTATTGCTGCTAAGATTCTGTTAATGGTAAAATGGTATGATTTTACTTCATTTTCCTCTTGTGATTTATCTAAATCATTGGAATGTTTGTACATAGATATAACATCAAAGGAACAACAAGTTTCATTATTATGCGTTTTAGTTTTATTTAATATTGGTATTAGATCAAATGAATTTTTTATGTAAAAGTTATTTTAGTTTATGATTTTGGAAATAGAGGAAGCTAAAAATATTGATAGTTTGTAAAAGGGACTTTGTGTGCAAAAATTTGGTTTGTGTAACTTAGGACGTCCATAAATTTTGAGTGGTATTGCATTATGTGTTTTTAAATATTTAGCATCTGATGAAGATGAGATTTTTAACCAATTTTCAATTAATGTCTTATTTTTCTTTTGGTATTTAGTAGTAGGATCAACTTTGAGCCACAGGTTATGTGGTATCTGTAGATAAATATTGGAATTTTGTCATATTAAATCAATTTGTGTTAAGAATTACTGTTTTATTACATTTATCTGGTTTTAATACAGTGATTTGAGGATTATTTTTTATAAACTTTTTAGTTTTATTATTTTTTTTATGAATAATTTTAGATTGTATGCTTTTTGCTGTTTTTGTTTTGTTATTTTTGTGATATTATACATTGGTTATAAATTATATTAAAGTTTTTCACAACATTGCGTTGTTATGTCAAATTACTATTAAAAACGTCACAACATATTAAAATTTTAGTATAAATAAAATAAAATTGTATATTGGACAACAACAATTTAAATGAATATTTAATTTAACGAATCTTTTTTGCTTTGTATTAACAAGACATTTGGCTGGAAATATTTTGCTTTAAATAAACAAATTCTGTTGATGTAACAAAAAGCGGTGCCTATTTTTGATTAAAATAAAAATGAATCGACTTTTCCAATAAATTCCTATCTCAATATCTATACTATATACAGGACATGTGGTTGGTTAACAAGGTAGGAGGTATATACGACAAATGTTAATTAACAGTTGCGTTGATGTGAGAAATAAAAGTCAATTTACCATCAAATGGCACCTAATTCCTTGATATTTCTGTGACAACTAAGTTCTTGGTTGTTAAACGTACAAGTTAAGTTAAATTACTTGTGCGTGCCTATGCCATTATCACATTTGTTGACATTTACAAATAGGTGGTTCTCTCCACAGCAATCCAGCAGCATCTAAATGTTTTTGTAATATAAGACAATCGTTAGCAGATTCTATGATTTTTAGGGCATCAGCAAAACGTATTGTTTCTTTCGAATTAGATATGATCTCGGTAATGCAATCAATGATTGCGAAAATCCTATTGTTTCCAATTTCCATAGCAGTACGGAATGATCTATTTGATCGAAAGTTTTTGAGTTCAGGTGTGGATACTTGTACTGTATGTTCCACGCCATCTTATCTGATAGTACAATAAGATTATTTTCTTTAACAAATTTTTATGACAATATGCGTTATTTAAGTAAGGTATAAAACTATATAAAGCAATCAAACATTCTCGAGAATCTTCAAATTTTGAATTATTATTTATACATCCTAACACTAAAACCCTAAAAAAAAGTAAGTATATAAACTATGCTTTTATAAAGGCGTTATATACGAGTCAATCCGACGATTGCGTCAACTCTATAACGTAAATAAATTAGATAATATAACGATGAAAAAATCCTAACCGGGTGGTCCTAAATTTCATACATATTGAGTATATGTAGAAGGAATTACCGTCTAAAAGTACCTCGAACTTAAGTTATTGATCCATTTGCATACCTACTAGATACTCACTCACGTATCCTTATCGTATGGGTACTAAATTATTTACACGTTTAAACTTTATTAATTACCAGAGGTCGGATGTTTAAATTGTACTTATCTTAAGTGAAATCACTTGAATTAGCTGCAAATCGTCTGTTCCAACAAACTCACACAGTCGGCTGGTAGAGCATAAGTTCAATAAAAGTCAAGGAACAACTTACGAATCCCCGGGTGATTTACATACTACATGGGGCTGATGTAGATTACAGGAGAGCCTGCAACTCGGCTTGTTTCTAGTAAAGATTTTTTTTTTAGAAGAAGGAGAGAGGAGAGTTGGCTTTATTCTGTGTGTATCTTATCAAGTTCAGCGACTTAGGTGGTAGAATAATCTGAGTAAAGGGTGGATTTTCGAACTTAGAACAAGCAGAAGTTAATACAAAACATATTTACATTCTTGGAACTTATAAAACTTTCCAAGCTTGGCATCAAGTTTCGTTAGATAACTTTGTTTAGAACTAGCAATTCTCTTAGGTACATTTTGCTATACCATCATATATTTGTTAATTCCTATAGCATTTTGTTGTTTTGCCTCTAGTTTTGTCACGTGATAGTGAGCGTCGCTTGGAGCACTTTTTTTTTTAAATTTTAGCTATAGATAGCCAGACACTTATTTTTAGGATATGTATCGAAATACAAAGTGCTACAACCAGTAACGTCATAACCCATCGGGGATGTGATCGATCTTGTAACTCAAAATGAGAAGATGGATGCGAACGGGCTGGGTCGAAAAATTTCAGTGGGGGCCGGGCTTTTTTTATGAGATTTTTTTAATCTTAATAAACTATGGTGTTATATTATACATAGCAGCATTCATGTTTTAAAAGTAGAGTAATTATACACATATTTTTCATTAAAGATATTATTGAATATCAACTAATATGTACTTTCAACTTAAAATAAGCATTAAAAATAGATTATTGGATGCCACTGTTGAAAATTTAACACTTTTGACTAATTTAATAGTCATTTAGAGGTTCCAGCACTTGTCGTGTTATTTGTCCGAGAACTCTAGAAGTTTAAATTTCGCAACAAGATAGTCAAGTATTGTCTATTGCTAAGGGGTTATTTTGTCCAACTAACACGTGAATATATGATATACTTCTAGTCACATTTTATTGATCTAACTAGACAAATTTACTAGCTGTTTAACTAAATGAAGCGATCTAATTGGATGATTTAACACAGTTTTCAAACACAACGTCTTTTAACATGCAACTCCTATTTCTTAGTGCTAATATTCTCTCTTAAGACGTTTTCTCAATTATAAATATACAAACCAGCTTATTCAAAAGTTTGCGTTCAACTAAACGTACTAATTTTAAATGATTTTGAGAACCACTATAAAATAAGTGAATGTTTATGCTATTTGATTCAAATCCGAACTAATTACGTAAATAGTTGTTCCCAATACATCTTTAAGATATTGAAATTTTTTATGCCCACTGGAATTAACGTTTAATAACACAGGTTACACTTTGCAGGTCAGTCACATTTGGTGGTTTGTTTGGATATGTTAATACGGAGAATCAAACAACAAAACGGATTACACGTGCAATGCAGGTGGTGCGTATAATGCAATACTCGTATCTAGATTAGTGGGTTTCTATATTTCTATCCGAGGGAAAAATTCTGATTGGTTGATGCTTCTGAATGTCTAGAAAAATAGTTAATCCTCATATCTTAACAAAGAATTCACACCAAATTCTAGTATTTCTGTTCTACTAAACACATGTAGTCAATTCGTCTGGCAAAGTTTGTAAAAATCAACACTAAAATATTTGACTAGCGCAAAATTAACGCCAACACCGTAATATTTTCAACAGTGTAGGTGTGCTTTTTGTGTACTGAAGGGCAGACATGTGTCGAGTCGCTTTGTAAATTAAACCCAATACTTGAGAGTTTACGAGTGATTCAATACAACGGTACAGTAAAATAGCGAGTATGAGAGTAGAGTGATAGATTGAAGGGAAAAAGAAAGAGAAACACAAGTACGGTAGTAAGAATAATAACAATTTTCGTTCCTAATTAACGGTAAAAATATACATCAACTTAAACTCTCCCTAGGTGGATCTACTACTAGGCAACTAATTTGTCTTATAGGGTGTATAATCGTTGAAATATACTTCAATAATATAGGACATTATAGATTTAATTCGCNTTCGCTCTAAAATTTGTTATAAAGCAAGATAGATACTTTACCAAAGCAAATTTAGTTGATTTGAAAATTTTTTTGAATACATTTTATTACAATTATTACGTGTCATATTGGTTAGGGATTAAGAATAAGAAAGGATTTATACATATACCATGATTGCTGTTATTGGTACATATAATGTTTTTACTATTCACAACTTCTGCTCTTTAATGGCTTTTCATTGTATTACAAAAATCTCACAATTTTTTTTTAGGTAGTTAGAAAAAGACCAAATTCTTCTGTTTCTTGTTTCGAGAATAAACGAACTTCATATGTAACATCTTTTGGTGTAATTATGTTCTAGGTGTTATAACTTATCATATTAATTTTTCTTCTTCTCAAGCTTTAAAGTATTATAAGCTTCATCGCTTTCTTCTCCCATTGTGTTTAACAATATGCCAATTTTGTTTTACTATATTTTTTAATCTTCCGCTGCTGTTAATACATTTAAATTTGCTTAAATTCTTGAATTCGAAGTACATTGCTTCAATGAAGCGGCGCTGGATTGAATCATTTTACTATTTTTCCGTTTGGCTTCAAAATTTCCTGATAAGGTTTTTACTTTTTTCCATTATGATGTGCTGTGACCATGATCAAGAACAGTCAAGAATAATATTTTATCGTCTACAACCCAAGTGACAATCTGGTGACTAAACTATGACTATCTGTCAAAATAACTACTAATCTACAATTACAACATATTCTACTTTAATTTGTGAATATGACAAGTATTTAACCTGACTTCGGTACCGCACCTATCTTCACGTTGCATTAGTGCGCAAGTCCGTTGGAGCCAAAACAACAACCAATAGAAATTTGCATCCTTGTATGCCACCACACTGTTTCTAGTGACTTTACAGAATACATAATAGGTGGGCCATCTGCTAAATATTAGCTGCACCAGCCTGAGGAGAATTCTGCATAAAGACCTCGACCTATTCGCTTATAATATCCAATTAATTCAGAAATTGAAGGCAAATGACCATCCGCTTCGATACCATTTCTCTCTATAGGCTTTGGAGCAGCTGAAGAATAACGGTTATTTTGTTAAAAAAATCATATTTTCGGATGAGGAGCATTTTCATCTCTACAACTACGGTAATAAACAAAATTGCGCTACTTGGAGCTCGGAAAACCCACGCGCAGCCGTAGAGCACCAAATGCATCCTGAGCGTGTAACTGTTTGGTGCGGTTTTGGAGCGAGGGTACCATTGGCCCATTTTTCTTCGAAGGTGAATACGGTCAACGGAGAGCGCTACAGAAACGTACTAACCATTTTTTGGCAGCATCTTGAAGAATTGAATGTGGGCCAGCTCTGGTTTAATCAAGATAGTGCTACGTAGCACACAAGTCATTATGGCAGTTGGTCTTCGCGGAGCTGCAATTTGACACCGTTAGAATATCTTTTATAGGGTGTCGTTAAAGATCGATGTTATGTCGACAATTCAGAAATGATTCAGGTACTTTAACACAGTATTTTTTCCGGTATTGCTGAAATAGGGGCCGAAACCATCGGAAATGTGCTGCAAAGTTGAAATGACAGGATGGGCTACTGCATCAGTGTCAGCCGACGCGGCGATATTAAAGTTATCGGTTTACTCTTTCTAATAAAGAAAAAATAATTCAAAAATATTGAAAGGTGTTTTTTATAGCATTTTTAAAAAGAAACCAACCGATGACTCACTCTATTTCTCAGCCAATAAGAGAATAGTGGTTTTTTACGTAGTAAAATTATAAAAAAAAAAGTAGAGTGGTGCTACCTTACCGATCCTTTGGAAACGAGTCTAAGAACAAAATTATTACATTAACTTATTAAGGAGAAGCCACTGGAGTAAAAGTAAAACATTTACTAATAAGCAATTGAAACGCGAAATTAAATTCATACTAAATCTATTTGCGCTAGTGACAAGAACAGCGTGTAAGATTAAAACATTTCGATTTTGCACGCGATACTTGGAAATCCCGCAACGTATTTCCGCGTAATCGAAGAATGCCATCCAGTTGTCGTCGTATCTCAAGCAATACGGAGCCCGTAAAACCAGTTGCAGTTGCGGCAACCGCAGCCGGCGGGCAGCAACAGTAGTAGCGTCCGTCAACGAAATTAATAACTCCCGTATAGTTAGCATTATGGTATAGAATTACACCGGACGATGTGGATCGAAATATGCGCGGAATGCCTATCGAAAACGTGTGCCGCAACGGACGACGCGCTCGCCCGATACTCCTCTTCTATCTTCCTCCTCCGGACTCGGGTCTTTGTCTCGGAGGAGAATCTGGTTCGCGGCGTTTGGAGAGAAATCGAATTTGGGCTTACACTTACCGTACACTTACAAGTGTAGCACATTCCACGATCTATGTGGTTGACTTTGTATGGTTGACCTTCGTTCGAACAGTGCTGTACCCGACCAACTGCAAAAAAATAACATATTTGATTAGTATTTGGGTCTACTACAACAACTTATATTTTTATTTCGCCGTGTGACAATAACATTAACTTAAAAAGGCAGTGCAGTCTAATTATTTTATAACTAGTATTTTTAATGCATACTGAGATAACGTACACTTAATGCACATAGCATGCATTTAAAAAATGAAAGTTGTATGGTTAAAGATTAATCATGATAAAACAAAATATCGTCATAATTATAGAGCGATATTTGTAGATTTTTTTACTCGCACTGCATACTGGCTTAGCCAACTTGCTAGCTCAACTCTGGCTACAAACTGATTGAGGTTCGCTCTTTGAATATTTACTTGATGAGAAAAAAGCGCCTGTTTCGAGCAATATTCTTTTTATTTATGTATATTACATAAATTTATCGTTTCGACCAGATCTTCTTCCGGCTAAGTAATAACATTAATTAAATTAAATTAAAAAAATTTATTAGAACTAAAATTTATCTGTTGACATTGAAATATAAAATCGTTAACTTTAATAATTCTTTACTTCAGTGCCGTAAATAGGTAGTCACGGCCCTGTGTTCCAAAATTAAGCCGGGCCCCACTAAATGAATAGGGCAGGCAGGAATACATGTTAGAAATCTTATAATAATAACCTATGTACACTGTGTATCAGCCAAATGGAATAAATTCGATAATAAATAAATGGGTGCGTGTTCGAAGAAACGCTGGGAAACGTCGATTGGTATTTTTATTGTGCATTTCTTCACAAAAATCTCCTCCTAACATGCGTGTGTCCCTAGTAACATACCCATACCAGCTTTTTTAATTAAATACTACACCCTGTATATTTATTAATTTGGAATTCTCCAGAAAATTCTAGGCAAAATTCATGTACAATTTCCTATACCTATCTTCAACTGTTTAGGGAATATTAAGTGCTTTCAGTTCTTTTTTCAGATTTCGTTAACTGCGTAACAGAAAAATGGTTCATGTAACAGAAATGCACAAAATAACAATTTTACAGATGATTGGTTATGGAGATAACACACAGACACAAATGGAAGTTGCTCTCTTATTTCATGAAAAATGTCCAAAGTCTGCCGACAAAAAACGGACAAATTAGTAAAATAGAAAAGCAGTTTTGCGAGCTTGGACATATAAGGCAGACACAAAAAGCAGCTGCCAAAGCAAATAAGCGATGATAACAAATTGGATAATTTGATTGAGTTTGGGGAAAAAAGAGAACAGAGTTACAATCTAATAATGGAGACAAGAAGCAAACCTATACAATAGATTTTCAAAAGTCATGTTCCAATAGCTATTGTAATGCCAGGTCATGGTATAACAAATGACGAAAACAATGCCAGAAAGTTCTCCGCGGACATCCGAGTTGCAACTCGTATAACTAATCTTGACGAAAAACTAATTCAAAGATGTTCTGTTGTTCTTCGAGTACTTGATTCTGGTTTCCTTGTAAATATTCTAAAATTTAAATAGTATTGTGAAGCCACTTCAAAATTGTACACCAATTTATATAGTTGGTATTATAGCATGGAGTGTACATAAGTGCATATATAAAGTTCTCATGTATAGAGTAACTATTATTGAATATTTGGGTTTAATTTCAATCGGAATTATAAGAACAAACGTCCAAATCTAAGTTATTTCGAAATTTTGTAGAGGGGCCCGAACGAGATGTTTTAAATAATTTATAGTTAATTCCGACCTAATCACATGTCCCAGATTATTTAAGGTATAGTGTTTCGAGAGGCTTACTCTTTAGAAGCAAGGATTGTCTTCATAAGTGTATCTTTGTACATGTTCAACTGAATTGAAATATAAACATATACAGTGTGTTAAAAAAAAAGGTTGTCGGATATTCTACCCAATTATAGTACTGGTGGAAATAAAAAAAAGTCTTAGTCAACATGGGTCGCAATTCAACTGTTTTTGACATATAGTCGATTGCATATTTAAAATAAAAAAAAAATTTTCGGTTTGAGAATAGTCCATTGTCAAACACTGATTGTGACCTAAAATTGGTCTGTCAGATATCTGTCATCAGATTATTTATCATTTGCGTCAATTTTTTTTGTTCTCAATTATGCATAAGTACAACAAAATGCAGAAATGGCCGATATGCATTTTATGTACGGTTGTGCGAATGGTAATGCCACTGAAGCACGGCGTATGTATGCGAAGAATTTCCAAATCGGTGTTACCGAGTGATAAGATTTTCTCAAGACTTCATATCCGGCTGTCTGAAACGGTTCATTTAAAATTAATGGTGGTTCTGGTAGACCTAGATCAGTTCTTCTCCCGCAGTAGAATTAGATATTTTGAGACGGGTAGAAGACAACCCAAATATTAGCACCCGAGAGACTTGCGCAGAACTGAAGTGATCCTCTCATTTGGAGAATTCTGCGGAACAGCAGCTCTATTCCTACCACATTCAATGCGTGCAAGTTCTTGCTCCTCACGATTATGATGCACGTAGGGTTTTTTGTCATTGGGTTTTACGAAAGCTGGCAGAAACTCTAATTTTGGCGACTCAGATTTTATTTAGTGACGAGGCTGGGTTACAAGAAACGGAATATTCAATTTTCATAAACAATCACGTCTAGGCAGATGAAAATCCCATGCTGTTGTGAACTGCATCACCAAAACCGTTTTTCGCTAAATGTTTGCTTGCTATTTTTGAGACTGTTTAACGGGACAAGTATACTTGGATTTTTTAAGAAATGAATTACCCGTTTTGTTGGAAGACGTGCCACTTTTTAACAGATTAAATATGTGGTTTATGCACGATGGAGCTCCTGCGCATTTTTTCATCGTAGTTAGAAATTTCTTAAATCAAGATTACAACGAGAGATGATAGGACGGGGTGGACCAACTGCATGGCCTCCTAGGTCCCCTGACCTGACACCTCTAGACTTCTTATGTTTGGGGGCATTAAACAATAGTGTACGCACGATGTGTAAACAATTTGGAAGAACTCAGGCAACGAATCGTAAATTGTTGCGAGAAAATTCGGAGGACCCCAGGAATTTTCGAAAGATTGCGTCGATCTTTATGAAGCGTGCTTAGAAATGAACAGTGGACATGTAGAACAATTTCTTTAGTTTTACTTTAAATCAACATTTGTTTAATTTACATTGCGATCGGAATTTCTTTGAAATTTTTTATCCTACTAAAACAATATGCAATCGACTATATGTCAAAAACAGTTGAATTGCGGACCTTTTTTTTTATTTCCACCAATACTACAATTGGGTAAAATATCCGACAACCTTTTTTTAACACACTGTATTTTTAGATCTTATTACCTAAATCATTCATTTGCTATAATATAAAAAATATAGGCTTCTACACAAAATATCAAATATTTTTCTATGTTTTTCTAAATTGATATCTCCATTTCTTTGAACCAAGGCTAAAATGAATTTAGATGACTATGAAATTTATTTAGTTTAACTTTTAATTTAGTTAGCATGTAAACATATTTTAGAGAATTTTAATTAATTTTATCTAATTACGTTAATTAGCGTTAGTTACTTAACGCATGTTTAGTGACTCACTGTCGTACTATAATTATTTTTTCTCTTCATGGATAATCATTGTAGTTTTTAGAATGACAATTTAACAAATATCTTCACGATAGTATAGGGATTTCGATCTATTCATTCATATTTTATTAGGTCGGCATTAGGTCGACTAGTAGCACTTGATAAGGTGAAATATATGTAGGTTAATATCGACCAAGTACTGTTTAAACTTTAATTTGACATAATTATATAAATTAGCGATAATTGACTTAACGCTTGTTCAGTGGCTTAGTGTCTTCCTACAATTTTTGTCATTCTTTATAGATAAATATTCAAGTTTTAGATTGACAATTTAGTAATTATCTTCTCGATAATAATGAGTTTTTTATCTTAAATTCTCATTATATTATTCATCTCCTATTTATATGCTTTGAAATAAAATATATTCGAAATTAGTTACCTAATAATTAATACCTAATGGTGTTACACCAATATTTAAGGAGTCATTCGATTCCTTCGATTCGCCCGTCGTTAGTACAAAGAGTCGTAAACCATTACAAATCGGTACGAATCCTTTATGATCTTTCGGCACAGATCGTATTATACGAATCTTTAATTTAAAGAGTTATTTGGATTGCAATCACTAAAAACGTTCGAAACGCTAGTTTAGGTTATTGCTTCGAGTGCTATGATATATGTTATCCGCTTAGAATACAAAAATGGGTTAAGTACCTGTCTTATATCCCATCAATTAAATCATATTACTTCCTTATTTTGCACAATAATATTGTTTAAAGAAAATAAAAGATTATTTATGATCCCATGATTTATACAACAGATACCATATTTGAAATACATGCGATACATTTACACATATTTATAAGAGCATAAATAATACATGTCCATTGTGAAACGGTAGCGCCCAGTTTAGAATGCATCCAATTCTGATAACTATTGACTGTTTTCAATAACGCTTTTATCTTTAACAACCGCAATCCAGTCGAAATAAGGTAATACCGGCCATATACACGAGATTTATTACGAATAAATTAAATCAAAGTCAAGTCGAAATGCTAAGGCACCTCGGAATATGGGCAAGGGAAAAATGCTGGACGTATAATATCAAGATATGTATACCATTGGGATGCTTACGAAAAAATCCGGGCGTGTTCAGGGAAAAAGATATATACGTAAGTCCTCGGAAAAAGAGGTAATAAAATTACAAAGCGCGCACATTTTGCGCTAAAATGGAACAACAAATGTCTTAATAAATGTCAGACGCTGGCGAGGCAGCTCGGCCGTTCTTATTTATTGCAATTATAATTTATAACTGGTATATAGGCCTACGTTCCCTACGAAGCCTATTGTTCTCGATTTGATAGTTTAATAAGTCGAGTAGCGAGACACTCCTTGCGTGTATAGTTGGAGTTGGTTGTAGGTTTTACTGTCACCTCTTCCCTTTTGCTACACTCCGAACGCAATTTGTAAGCTACAATAGTAACACCTGTTTGCTAATGGGTATTGTGTCTAAATGGCGATAATGTAGAAAGATATAAAGTGTAGTTAGCACGAATAACGTTATTAATAAGGTATTGTTTCTAAAACAATGACTAAAACAATGTGTATAAGAGATGTAACTGTCACTCGAACATTTAAGAGCTACCTAGGTGATACGATAATAAATCTTACAGTAGTGCATCTTAGCAAATGTCTTTTTATGTGTAGATATTTTTATATTACCTACTGCTTTTAGCACATAGAAGAGATAGGTGGTAAACTCGCCAACAAACAGCGACTATGCTATTGTTGCGCCAAATATATTTTCCTTCTATGTAGAGGTGATTTTATCTATTTTCTAACTAATACTTTGTTAGGTATTTATTCTGCTTAAAAAACGTACTTTCACTTTTAACATTATAAGTGACTCCTTTCATTAGTGTATTCAATTTGTGAGTATCCGTTACATTAGAAGGAAAAAAAGACTCGATTAACCGTTTCTCAGTTTAGTAAACACTGGATCTTGAAACCAATTTTGGCTGCGAGAATTAGGATTAGTAATCACGTACTTTTGTACTTTTTTTTTTATTATTAATAGTGTAATACCTGTTTTGATTAAAAAAATATGATATTGAATTATTTTTTATATACATTTTATGCTTTTCATTAACCAATCGTTGTTTGGTTGTTGGTGATTATTTATAACCATAACCTGCTTGATGAGTTTGGCAGTTTGCTTTATACGGCCTATCGAATCTTAACGTGTTCACCGTTGGCGCCACTTACAAGGGAATACCGGCGAGTGTCAAATTCCGATTTCCATGAAACTTTACCGACTGAAAGAGTACCATGGTAGAAACACAAAGCACTTTTTTTTGCGGAGCCGCCCGATTTAGGGGTACAGCCCCTCCAAAGTTTGCGCGGTTTTTCAATTCTTTGGAATATTTGCGAAATTACAAAAGCGACAAAACACGAGTATGTCTAATCGCTGTAGAAATTTAATCGCTTCCCCTAACCTGCCCTCCAACACTGATATGGACGAATTGTCAGACGAATATGCCAATTATTTAACGAACGATATCCGGACCTGCTAACAATGACTCCCGGAAAATGCGCAAGAATCGGAACTCGGCTTATAGCAACTGGAAGTGTAAGGGCAACTCAAAATTACCGAAAGCTCGTGATAGATAATGAAAATAACGGTGTGAATGTTTTGGATTATTTTTATAAGTTTATTTAAGGTGTTACAGCAGCAACGCTGGAATTGGATATTTGAATAGAATCAATCCACCGAATATTCAGAAAAGATAAAATGCATCCTTTTTCTGAGTTAACTGTGTACGGATTACGTCTTGGTGATGAACGTATGATTTTTGCGAGTTCATGTGCATAAAAATGACCGAAGATCCGAGATGTTATGAAGATAACAGTATGTGGACTGATGAATCTAAATTCAGCAGGCAAGTGATTATAAATCGCTGAAATACTCAGTCACTACTGGGGACACTTACTTATAAACAATAGAGTAGCGTATCAAGTGTTATGATCAAAATTTGAGTGGTGCTAGATGCATGGAAATGCTAAGAGCGTTTGTTACTGATTTTCTACCTCCGCATGACAAAGCAAACAGTTGCTATCAACCGCATGTTGCTCCAGCACATTCCGCTATAGCTGTACATCAATAGTTGACATTGATGTTCGAGGATTGGTGGATTGGCCTACAGGGAACTTGAAACTGGCCATCCAGATCACCCGATTGCACGCCCTTAGATTTTCACCTTTGGGGTCGGATAAAAGAACTAGTATGCTTTGGGCCTGGTAACATCTTTCTCAAATTAAATGTGAATCTAAGCTCTACAAATCTTCGATCGCTTATGCAACCGAAACTACAAGTACTCTATACCTAGCGATATGGAATTCATAATTGTTTCTCAATTATTTTTAATTAACTTTTAAATGTACTCTATTTTCGGTCGCATAAATAATCAAGAACTTATTGGGCTTAGATTCGAAAGATAATACATACTACAGAGAGGAATTATTGAACCGTATTCACGACGCCTTTACCAGTCTAAGTCCAAGCAAACTACGAGGTCTGTTACGCGAGGAGGATTAACAGAGCTATTTTGCGTTTGAACCAAAATGGCGGTCATAGAACAATTATTGTAATGATTTCGTTCACATTAATTTATTATTTTTTGTCATTTTGTACCAGGTTTTTTATGCTTTTCGTTTGCTATTACGTTCTGAATTTTGTTATGTTCTTATTTTGTTTTAGTGCTCTAATTAAAGTGAATATAATAATAATAATAATAATAATAATAATAATAATGGTTTATTTGCCCAACAGTATAACCATATTAAGGACAAATTATACAAACAAAACTTAAGTCTAATAGAATCAATAATCTACGTGTGTGCAGCTAACAATATACAAAATCACAACAGCTAATAAATACTACCAGAGACTACTTCCAGACTCCAAACATTAATACAATTTTAAAATGTGAACAGCAAATTATTCATGTTATTCATATAGGAGAAATGTTTCAATTAAAGTAGTGGTGCTACAGCAAAAAATATCACAGCACATGCTAATAGAGTTGTAACTGCTACACATATTAAAAAGGGGTGACTTAACCATAAGATTAGTTCTTGAAAACGGCACGTGAAAGGTAGGAGCGTACCGCGCAGAGAATCTGGGAACGTGAAAAATTAAGCTATTTATTATATCAGAACATCGAATCTTGTTATGTAGACAATTATAAAGAAATTTAAGCTCAGATACAGTGCGTCTTGTAGATTACCTCTGAAAATCAAAGGCTTCCAACATCATACGTTGAGGAAAGTTGTGTGGTGGATAGACATGTGTTCCAAACCACAAAGCCTTTAAAAACAAATATCTGCTGTTTTAGTCTGTTTTTTTTTTTTTCTTTAGAAAATAAACAATATTCCGGTTTCTATAACCAAAAATCACACAAAAATAGAAAATATGGGATAACAAGAAAACCGTTGGAAATAGGTACAAGAGATGGCATAGCGAATCAATGCAGAATTAAATTCCACATCTCACCATCTAATAATATGCACAACAATATGTGTCACATTTGAGAAACCGAACTTTTTCAACTTTGAAAATGATGTAATTGGTCATCAAATTTTGGACAACTGTATGTGATAAATCAATTGTTAACGTGGATTTCGAAGGTATCAATCTTGTGCTTCCATCTACCCCAGAAGCGCTTACGACAAGTCGATAATGGGTAAAAAATGCGCAGCATTGAAAATAAGACTATACTATACTATACTGTATACTATACTATGGAGTCTAAAAAATCCAGTACTCCAAGTTTTTTCTAACCACGGAAACTTCTAACGACCGGTTACCTTTACTTGTTGAGGTGTTTAACAAAAAAATTCGATCGAAATACCTTGATTTAATTTATTGGAATACAAACTAGGTGATAGGCATCTATTTCAAACTATTAAAATTGGTGTATAATAACTAGAAATATGTGTACAGATTTCGTTACTATGATATTGGATTTATGCCTTTCAAATCCAAACATCCTAGATTGAACAGTATCAAACTATTAAGTGACGGTTCATATACCCGTAAAATGTGTTCCAGAATACACATATGTAGGTATAACGTTCAAATAAACGTCCTGATGCTATTTCAGTACATTGCAGTCAGTACCTTGGTCTAAATTTTTCGAGATGGGCGATATTTAAGTAAACAAGAATTGATCAACGTATATATGTGCGATTATTTCTTTTTTAATGGCTATTTTAGTGAAATAGGGTAATAAATTTATATTTGCTAGGATGAGTGACACAGGTAAACATTTGAAAAACTATTTTTATTTTCTTGAGAACATAGTCAAGGTTTCACAACGTCAAATTTCAACATGGAAGAATAAAAGTTGAATGAATATCATCTAGATCCGCTTGTAGATATTTATCCAGAAAACTAATAGGCAAAGGAAACGAATACTATACTTATTTATTTACACGTACTTGTTAGAATTAAAAATAATGGTCAGCTATTACTGGTGAAGGTATTTAGAGCAATTACGCGTTTTTTTTCTCTAATTGTAAGTTATACAGATATACATACTCTTATTTTGTCTCTTTCGCGATAGTTAGCCATACACAATTTTCATGGTGTAATCATGAATGTAACGTTTATAATATTATTGTATAGATAAGCAAGCATACTTTTGATATTTCTAAAAATAATCCTTATTCTTTTTTATCCAATATGTTAGTATATGCTTCAGAAAACAATTGCTAGCAAATAATAGTGGCTTCATACATTAGTACTTTACATTGAAAAAAAAATATGTAACTTTCTATAATATATTTCAAAATGTTTACATAATTGCTAACGGAATTAGGGAAAACTACATAATACATATACAGTGCAATAGGTGTTTCATGGAAGCAGATTTCACACTGCAAAACTCATTGATCCTTGTAATATCTAGGGATTACTGTTGTGGTAATAAATACATAAATTTCGTAGAGGAATAAATAAATAGTTTGGTGTGTTCCTTCTACTATGGAAGTTATAAAAAAGTTGGTGAAACAGCAATGTTTCATTGACGTACAACTTGTACGAAGAGACAATAGATGAAATTAAGAAGTTATCTTATACTGAAACTTAGGTAAGGTGTATATGGCACTAAAATTGCGAATATTGTAAGCTATGATGCTGTATAAAGCATCCATGTGTTAGTTTCTTTTTATATTACAAATCATTTGTTGTTCAATTTAAGCTTTCGCCTGTGTGAAATATTTTACGTGAAATACTTGAATAAATTTCTGGCTTTATGTCTTTTATTGATTTGTGGTATTTATTACACATCATAGTACATTTATTAATATTCTGGACTTTCATTTCAAAACTAGCCACCCGGAATAACTTTTAAAATACCTTGAATTGAATTTAACAAAAAAACAGGTCAATTTCGATTTACGGGGGGTCAAATTTCACATATATCTGCCACCATTTAGTTTCAACCCCTAATTGGTTGTAAAATTTGGTTTTCTAAAGATTCAGTTATAAGGGAATCCATCACATTTTCTAATAGATTTAAGTTTTCTTCCATGAATATCTAACCAATAATTTGGTCTCCAAGAATTCCGATAGATCGTCAGACCTAGCGCTTCTTGACATATATATTTAGAATCTTCACAAATAATTAGAATTTAATAACTTAATACTCTCATTCATTGCATTTCCTACTATCTATACTAAGTATACAGATTAAACAGTCGACCTATGGTCAGGATATCATATGTCGAAACCATTCGACAAGCGAGAAGTAGGGATGCATTGTGATACCACGTGATACAACATTTCACTCACAGCATGCAGTTGGATTTTGTTGGCGAAATAGAGTGATTCATGTTCTCTCTTCCCGAATAGTTCCGACCTGCGTTGCCCTGACTATGGGTGGACTGTTTGATCTGTATACACGCTTATGCGTTGCACACAGTTACCGCCGAGGGGCACTGAGGAGCTTTAGTAAAAGCGAAACACGCGTGTCTGTCCATTGCGGTGATTGTGTGATACATTTTTCTGCAGTTTACTGCAAATTTACCAATTTTAATGACGGTAACAATGCAATTTTAGCGGCTTAAAATTAACCTATATTAACAAGTTTTGGTATGAAACAAAATTGTAGGTTTAAATTGAATACATTAGCAGAATCCTCGCAAATAATTAAAGTTTAATAACTCAATACTCTCATTCATTGATATGTAGAATAGCATGCATTTGTATTCTAACGGCGTGTTTGCACGATATGCAATTCTATTGTTAAATAAATATTTTACTTTTAAAATGCATCACAAACTATTATTCAAACCGATTAACGAATCATTAATTTGATTAAATAATCTTTAGCACATAGCTATGCAAAAAAAAAAATCAAGAATACCATGCTATTTCCCTTTTTCCCTTCGACTTCAAAACTTCCACGAATCGGGAAATTTTCCACGAGTTGGCAACACTGTTCTAAACGTATGACACAATGCGCACGCACATATTTTAAAACATATTTCCTATTAAAGCTAAAATCTGAAATATTTGAAAAGAAACAAACCGGTTTTTCCAACAAATATATTTTATCTCAATCAATATTTTCTTCCTTTGACACTAAAACAATCACGTGGTTTCGTTCAATGCGTTTGAATGTTGCTGCTCAAACAAGAAAAAATATTGGGCCAACAAATGTATGTTTTAAAATTATTGCTAGCTAAAATAGTTTGAACGAAAAAACCAAAACTGTGGTATCGTTGGTCTTTAAACTATGTGTTTTTTATTATTTTAGATGAATTATTAAAGACAAACGATACAGATGTTGTATTTTGGAGTAAATGTATTTTAGTTTGTTAACAACCATATTTTGAAAAGTTTGTGTCTGTTTGCTGTGTTTGTTGTAATAAGGATTTAAAAAAAGTATACTTACAAATAATTAGATTGACGAAAATTAAACCGTTTGGTTAATTGACAAATATGTGGACTACGTAAGTCAAATATTAGAAAAAAAAGATAAAGTAAAATGTTTTTGCATTGTAATATAGAAATTAAAATTGTGATTAAAATTGTAGTTCTTAAACTTTTGAAAAAGACCAAAATTGATCGAAACGCTAGGAAATGAAGAAAAAATTGAGAATGAGTAACTAAAATTAAAAATAAATTGGGGCCACTATTTCACGATTTTTATTTATTACTCCTGCAAATTAATATATTGGTGTGAATTTATAATCATTTACATAAGAGGTGAAAGTTGTTAAGGGATTAAATTTGGTTACCTAGTATTCCCTTACGAACTAAATCAATTTGTTGCGAACTTATAATTAATTTTACGTTTATAAGGAATTAATGTTGTTTACAATAAACAACACAATAATATCTATAAATATTGTATATGTCTTCAAGGGTTAGGGTACACTTCTTTTAATATGAAATTAAACTGCTTATGCTAATCAGCAAAACTTGTTAATTTTGTTTTTATTCTTCCATATTTCCTGTAAAATATAAAATTGACGCACGAAACGGGCATTCAAAAGTGCATTCGCTTTCCATCAATAAACTAAAAGCTCGAAAAAGGAAAATTTTGTGAAACGCCCCAAAACCGTCACAAATCATAGAAAGCAATGATAGTGTATAGTACATTCCAAAGTGCTGTTGGTTAATCCATTATGTTGCTTTGAAAAGGCCATTTCCTCAATAAATTGTAATAATGCCACAACCTCCATGATTATTCCATTATTGCGTTACTTTCCTGTCACTTTATACACGACTCCATTATTATTAATTGGAAGGAATGGAATATGACCATCTATCCTTCCACCGTTTTAAGCAGCACACAAAACTAATAATATTTGTGGTATCTAGTAGTTACGGCCGCCTTTTCATTAATAATTAATTTCGCTTCATTGATTCAACGCAAATTTATGTCTTATTATACTTATTAAAGTTATACAGCGCCTTCGATGTTGAAATTCGATCCGTTAAGACACGCTCGCTTTCGCGAAAAATGCCCTTTTCCTCCGATATCCGAAGCACAATTACCACCAATTGCCGATCGTTGCATTTAAAACCGACGACGGTACCAATCAGCGCGATAATTCATTCAGATTTGGATTTCAATTATAGGTTGCATTACGCTCACGTAGGTTGTACACCAAAGCAGCGCGCACTCGATTAGTGCACCTCCATGATTCGACTTTTATTACATTGTTTTGCAATACGGCGTTAATTGGATTTCACTAATCGATTAATCTAAGAGATTTATTCTACGGATAAATCAGGCGGCCGGAACCGCAATTTATTCCATATTCATCGAATAGATCGGCCAGGCTACCTTGCTCAATGTTCGTGTGTTCATTAAGTTAGGATTGAAAGGAGGATATCCTTCTGCATCACGGCAGCTATTGTTCTAGTCGCATCCATCGTACCTTTTGTTCTTCAGTATTACAATACAAACAATTTAATAAACAGGACAAAATGAAGCTTAGCTGATATAAAAAATGTACTACTAATTTACAGAAGAAGTTTATGTAATAATAAATTTATTATTACATGAATAAAATCAAGTTCGCGTATGAAACATGTGAAACATGTTTCGTTTTTGCTCCTTACTAAACGTTCATTGCGACCGCTATATTACAATGTGATTTGCGACCTTTGATGTAAGTTTTTGAACAGGAATTTGCTGGACAATTTATCTGGAACTTTTTAAAGATATTTCGAGTGCTATGTTCATTTTAAAATGTTAACTGTAGTAACACCACATGAATTTAAATTGTGTCACTATAAACTGTCTTCGAGTGCAACTTCAATTTTCATTTTGGTTGCTGTACGGTAAGAAATAATACTTATCATACTAAGGAGAGGAAGGAAGCATGGCATATAGTAAATCATGTTTAATTTAGGGTTCAGAAAAGAAATATACAGTTTAGAAGATTTAATTAATATTATTAGAGAGCCGGTTGGAGAAAGTACAAAATCTTACAAAGAAATCAAGTAAATTTTGATAAAACCAATACTAATTTTAAACCTTTAAAGGGTGCAATAAAAACTCTATCTGAAGAAATTAATAATAAAGATAAACAAATAACAAGTTTGTCAAACAAATTGCAAGAACTTGAGCAACTTCAAAAGCAAAAGCAAATTAAATTTCATGGTGTTACTGAGGCACCTAATGAAAGTCTGACTGGAATAGCATTTAACTTAGCCCTAAAATCTGGTGTACATTGTATTCCATCTGATCTTTCCAACGTTTATAGACTTCATGGACGTAAAAATTCTAATAAAATTAGATCAATTATTATTGAATATCTTCCTATCAACAAAAAAAGAGAGACATTTTAAAAAATAAAAAGAAAAATATTGTTTGTTCGAATATTTTGTCTAACTCTTCTGTTAGTAACAAAGTAAATCTACATGAAGCTTTGACACCGTTTAAGAAAAAATTGTTGTGGATTACTAAAGCAAAATTCTTTTGTTAGTAACTGAACAAGAAACATTATAATTATTTACTAAATTTAACAGAAATAAAACGCCTTTTTGGCCATTTTTATGAAACATATTACGCAATTTCCCAACATTTTTTACCCCATTATTTGTAAAATGATTAATTTATCGATTGAACAATGTATTATTTCAGAAGCTCTAAAAATAGCAATAATTAAGCCTCTTCATATGAGAGGAAAGAAGAATGAAGTTATTATTTGCCCACCAATTCAATTTTATCTTCTTTTGATAAAATTTTAGAAAAATATGTACTGAATTCTATTACCGATTTCCTAAAAAAAATTGATAATATACTTCATAAACAACAATTTATTTATATAAAAAATAGTAGTACTACTCATATCTACTGCAAAATTTGCAGTAGACTGTATTTTGCAAGCTTGTAAACCGCACAGGAGCTTTTCCATTTTTCCTATCTAAAAGTAAGTCTAAAGAACCCTTTTTTAAATTTCTTCCAAGCTCTAAAACTAATCAAGAGTCCATTTAATAAAAAAAATAATGAGTTCCATTATCAACTAAATTCGGACCACTGCATTGTAAAGAAGGGAACTGACGTGTTGAATAAAAATTCAGAAAGGTGGCGACCTAATTAAATGGAATGAAATTTAAGAAAAAGTGATTAATCTGAAAGTAAATAAATGGATTATTGTTTATATTTTACGTGGTTTATCATATTCCATCAAAGCCATTTTTGGACCAAGTAGCAATATTATTACTTATAAGAAATATTTTTACCTAAATGTTTGAACTTATAAATTTTAAAAATCCTTTTTATCTATGGGTTATTCGGATTAGAGTTCAGAGTTACCTATTCACACGTTTTCTCATCTCAAATTTGGTCTATTATAACAAGTAAACCCGCCTTAAGAAATCTAGGATTTAGTTTTCCGATTTTTATCTACTCTTTAAAATATTATTATGTCATAATAATCGTCACGTAAAGAGTTTAGATATTTAATGAACCTATTTTTCTATCTGTATATATGGTTAAATACATCCTCTCCAAACTTTTCTAATATTTTTCACTTCTTTAATAATTCAATGCTCTTATTTTTATTTTCTTTTGCTACCTGGTTCGATACCAGCCCACATATACTATACCGCAGGAGCCATCCACCTCCAAACAGTTAGATACGTCCTTATATGCATGAAGCGCACGCTTCTGTTCGTAGTTGATGTGGCTTCTGCGGTATCTCTTATGAAAATCCAAATATGCATTTATTTAGAATCATATCTGTTAAATCCAAACAGCCTACGGATTATCCAATGCAGCTGCATATTTACAGATCTGCAGATTGGAATAATTCTATTATTGCTTCAAGCATTATAACTGTAACTAAATAAATCCACAGCGAATGTCCTTATATACACATTGCCTTTACCATCCATGTATTTATTCCTCTTTAGGCTAATGTGCACATAGTAAATGCATTATAATTAAGTACTGTTTTAAAGCAAATGCGCTTTGAATGTTTTCAAAAGGAACTGAAGCAGAAACATAATTAAAGAAGATAATTGCTAACCCGCAGCAACATTTCCCCTATTTATAAAAAGGAATACATCGACATTCGTCTTTGCTACTTCTGTACAACAGATTCCATGCATAAGTTATCCAATTTAGTACTTCTTTTGTAGTCGCTTTCGGTCGTAACGCAAATTCACCGATTTGCAAGGAACTGACAGAAAATTGCATCTTGTTATCTGAATTAGCACAAACGTGACAGACGATATGAGTTTACTTATACGCGTATATCGATAACTTAGCTTAAAATATATTGGGTTGACCTACTAAACGGACTGGCTGGATTTTTAACCATTCGCGTGCCATTTTCCTCCGAATAAGTGGATCTAATAAATCAAGCGGCGCTCAAAGGCGAGATGACACAATTGAAATCTTCAAGATGACAAACGATGCGCCGCCATAGGAAGATATACCGAAATGGAAAGATTAATTTATTACGTGAGGATTTACTCTTGTTTCAGGCAGTCGGCAGTTGAAACCGAACCGACGTGACGTCCTAGTTCATTCATCTTTTCGGAAATATCAGATATTGAGTTTGTCTTAAAAGTTTGCAATATTATTTCTAAAGACCGGCGTTTGTAGTTTTTTTTTGCTCACAATACATCTGGTTCGTAGGCAAAGAACGAAAGTACGCCTCTGCCTGTAGCAATATTATCTCAAGACGAACGATTTTATTTTAGAGATCAGTGTAAATATTCAGCATACTATATATATACAGGTATGTACCAATAGAGCAATATTTTATCCCAATATTTCGCCTCCTAAAATTCAAAATTCTACTTTGCAATCATTTTCAGCAAAATATATCAACAAACATCTTGCAGATGAACCTACTATACGCAAATAGTATCTTTCCAAATGTTTTTCAAGTGTAATGGCAAACTAAAATCTACAATAAGGTAGGCACGTATTGGTGTTTGTCGAGTGATCATTATCTTTGGAGAGGTGGATCTTCTTCAGAGAACTAAAAGTTGCTATACCCAGAACGCACTTACGACCTGTAGATTACCGTAATATGATAAAAGGATGAAAAATATAATTTCTATTAGTTAACAAAGACGAGGAATACGTATGTTATTCTGCTGGGCGGTTGCGTGTCAGATATACACTTCGACTTATCATCTCCATTCACTATGCTATTGCTGCCCAACGATAAGCGCTCTTCGCTATTCTTTACCCTTGTCTAACTACTACAAAATGCCATTCCTATATCGATCTTTTCAATTTAACTCAATTCAATATACGTAATTTACTGCAAGTTCAGCCGGCCTTCGAATCATTTCACTCATTTCTTAACCAGGCGTTGCTGGGTGTTAGGGCACGGTAAATTTTATAACGATTAGTTTTAATCGCAGCCAGCAATTTTATAAAAAAAAAGGAATATTATACGCCTAAGAAAAAACTATTTATTGTAAATCAATTTTGCGGTAGCAATTCAGCAGAAATTACACGCGATTTATTTGCAGTAAATTATCCCGAAAGCTCAATTCCTAGCGTGACATTCGTAATACAGTCCGTATATATTTTGAAACAACGTTGACATTAATAAATAACAAAAATAAATATGTCCTTGCGAAAAATGTGAGCAATATCGAATCCTAGTATGACATCTAGACAAATTTCTGTTGAATGTAAAATTAGTGCAATGATTGTTATAAACCTTTTACATAAGAATAAACATCGGTCATAGAAAATTAGCACATCCCAAGAACTTTGACCCGACGATTATTACTGTCGCAGTATCATTGCTAGATTTTTTAGAAACGATGGTTGTTATTTTATTTGATTATTGACTTTCAAAATTGCTTTTCATTCTTTTTTTTTCTTTTCATATTATTTATGAGCTCTGTAGGTAAAATTTATAGTTTACATTACCTGATGCTTCGATATAAAAATAAGTATGAATAGAAAAGAAGCATGGTTTTAGGTTTTAGTTATCAAAGAAGTATTGTCTTATTATTTCCCTTTTCACTAATACAAATATAATGTCGGATTTAATAGTACTTTTACAAACTTCATAAATAAAGTGGGAAAAAGAATATCAGGCTCAATTTAATTCGGCTGAACTATGACAATTCCCCGAACGTTAATAAATTTTTGCTGCGGTCTTGTGCATAGCTACGCCTACACTTGAAGTCCTTCCCATTTCAAGTCGTCCAGAATGTGATCCACAGCTCGCAAATTTTCACCCGGTGTATTAATATTCTTGGTAATGTGCATTAAAAAGCATCTTTATTTTTTTTCTGAATTCTTACTAGTTTAGTCGTAAAACGCATCGTAACGTCTTAATGGATTGATTTAGTCGAATCAGATCTTTTCATTATTTTCTTAACATCACAGTCTAAAGCCTATTGTGTTATTCCGTACCTACTATATTTCTTTACCTCTCTTTCACCAGGTTCAGCAGCTTATTTGGTAAACCTTCTTTCCGGTAGATCTGTCAACAGACTGATTGCTCTTACCAATGCTAGTCTCTGCAATTTTAATGCAATACACTTAAAAACAACTTGATAGACTGTCTCCACCTCCTCGTTATAAAATCTACATGTAAATTCATCCTTAAAGGCGCCTATTCTATGCAAGAACTTTTTTAGGCAGCCATGTCCTGTTAGCAGGCTCCTTATCGTTCTTACCTGTATACGGTAGGGAGCCTGCACATCCCCAGCTAATTACCAAAATGCTTGCTTGCGTCATCATACAATTGCAGTGTATCTGTGCCTCAACGCTATTTCGCCTTAACTGGTGTTTTTTTTTTATGATCCACACAGTCATTGCGTCACATAACGCAACTTTGAATATCGCTAGAGTCGGGTCAGATAAATATTATTTCAGAGAGGCACCTACGCCGAGATAACTTTGGTATGTTTAGTCAGGATTGTCAGGTTTTTCCGGCAATCTAAAGTTAGAGTCGAACGTCTTTGAGGCACTTTGACTGACAGGATATTAATCAGTTGATCCTTGGGTTTTTATTTCCCACCCCCTACGGGTACATGCCTTCATTGCTAGTATTTATGTTTGGTATACAGTGGTATATTGCTCCAATGCCATATATTGAGTATGTTTCATGGATTCACCATATACTCCAGCTCCACAACTTTTTTTGATCCACCTGCATACCAGTATTGGGTTTCAACCCCTGGTTTCTGTCTAGCACTACACTTATCCCAGTCCAAGATAGCTTTAGAAGGTTTGTCGAAGCATAGTTTGGGAGTTTCGACCGATATTCTGACATATGCGCAGATTTTTGGGTTCTCCAGGTTCTACCACACTTCACCACCATTTTTGCTACACCCTTAATGTAAACATCTTAAAGCTATAGATTTAGCATGGTTTTTATAGCAACTGTTGGTAGCAGCTTCAGTAATATACAAGCATGCCAACTTCTGCATCTATATGAGCTTAATAATTACCTGCATCTGCGTACTCTTGGTCTATCAAACCAGTCATATGCTAAGATCGGTCTTACTACTGTATTAAATAACCAGTACAACAGGCGTGATTTCAATCAACCCCTGTATTTCCAATTGTTCTACGAGGTGTTAATAATGCCCGTTTACATTTATTTGTCATCTGCTCATTGATTCTAGGCCAGCTTCAAGTCAAGAACCATTCCCAAAATTTTAACACGTTAACTCAATTGTACCGTTTTATTATAAAGAGCTGGCCATTCCTTCTTAAAAAAGAACTGTTTTTTTTTCACGGAGTTAACCCTTAGATTTTTCTTTCTGCATCAGACTTTTGTTGTTTTCAAAATTTTCTGTATTGTTTCCGAAATAATGCTTTTCACCATTATGAGTAAGGTCCATGAAGGGTATTTAGGCCCATCATAGCTACATTTCGTAAGTAATAGGGTAATCAATCTTTAACTTGGAAAGTTCAAATATTTATGGTAATTATTAAACATATCTTATAAGTAATAAAACCTACAAAAAATGTGACTGAAAATAATAAATTCGCACAAAACGAAACTTAAATAAAAGCTATGCATTGTACCTTATTATTTACTTTTACAAAGTAATAAGGCACTTAGTGTAGATACAAGTTATAGGATCAGAATTCTGAACACTGCACTTTTACTACGGTTTTTTCTTTATTTTACGTGATTTCGCAATCTTTGTTGTGAAATACCAATCTATTTTTCACGTAACGTGTAGATTAAACTGTTAGGAAACTTTGAGCTTCTTTTATAACGTCGTGAATGTAATGGTCCTCATATCCCGATTTTTTTTACCAGTACTTCAGTAAAATCTAATAGCAAAATATATGGAGAGCAATGACATTAAAAAAAAACATAGATTAGGGGTAATAAGACTCAACAGATGGTCTGAGGGACTTCTTACCTAACTGATTCTTATTAAGTCTAAAGTTAATTTCAAACTAATGGATAAGTTGCAACATTCGAAATACGGTGTAATAACTAATCAACTGAAACCTATACTTCAGTTAGTATTTACATCATCTTTACATCATGAAAAGTAACTTCAAACTGAAACTAATGTTAGAGTTTTCGTGAGCAAATGTTCGTTGAAAACACAAATATAATCTCAAAGGGAAATCAAAAAAACTTTATTTATTTTACCGACATTCTTCGAAAGGTAGGTCGAGTAAAAGAGTGTAGATGGCGCAATAACAATAAATCTATGTTTAAGCAAGAACTAAGAAGCGGGTCTTATTATCCGTCTGGGCTTTAATACCCTCAAAGACCTTATTGCAACGTCAACTGCATACCCTTGGTTACAGCGGGTTGTGTTATTTGGGGTTGCAGTTCATCGATGACAAAATCCCACAGTGAAAAAAGCCTCCTTTGAGCAACTACTGTGCAATTTCTGGATACCTTATAGTTACAGATGCTTATGGTTAGTAGTGTAAACGGGGATATCATAATGTAATAAACCTATGTGATCACTTTTTTCGCTCATTGGTTTGTATATAATGACATGACAAAGTATTGTCGTCTGCCGCTGCGCTCAAAATGAGCAACTATTAATTTATTTTATTAGGTCACATTAAAAACGTGTGTAACAAACACTAGGTTGATATTAGCATATATATGTTTCACCTTGCCAAGGATCAACAGTGCTACTGGTCAAACCAAATGTATTATACGAAGAAAGACGTATCATTAATTAATAAGTGGAAGAATAAATGAAGAGAATTTAAGATGGAAATTTCATTATTAACGTGAAGATATTTGCTAAATTGTCAATCTGAAACTACATTATATATCTATAAAGGATAACAATAAGTGTAGGATGATTTTAATAATTGTATTGCTCATTGTATTTTGTTAAAATTTCTTTGTTGCTTGTGTTATTAAGTTTTACTACTATATGTACTCATGTATTCAATTGTTATGTGATTGTAAATTAAAATATTTCATATTTTCATCATCTGCCCTTAAACAGTATTGGTGTTGTAACAAAGATTGATTGACGCCAAAGTGGCAAAACGCCAAAACAGTTAAAAATGCCAATACTTAAATAATATTTTTCTACTGTGCACATAAAGCTTTTACTGTCTTATCATCAGATCGTATCACACGTTTATCCGATTTACAAAATAAACAGAAATGACAACAGCTGATTTTTCTATTATTATCCAGGGACCTCGTGTTGAGAACAGTCCGTTAATTTCTTAGGTTATATAGTTTCAGCACGTTTCCGAAATATGTGTCCAAAAAAGGGATACATTTTGTTAAGTTGGGATGGTCATTGACCTTACGTTTATCAAAATATTTGATTTTTAATTTCAAACTTCAAGTACCACACCAAAAAAAAGCGTACGTAAAAATATACAAGGAACATATTTATGTACAGATTTTCATGCAATTTCTATAACGATAAAATGTAAACAGACCTAAAGCGTATAAAGCGGCGGTTTAGAGCCTGCGCATAAGGCTTGTTTCACACTGGATGCGTGTTTGTACATCTAACATTTCTGTGCGTTTATGCACCTCTTTTCAAACCGCGCATTGGTTGCGTTAGGCCTGGCGCACACTGGAAGCATTTTCGTACCACTTACAGTTTCGTTTAGATCGCATATTGATTGCGTTAACCTGCGTTTCAGCTATCAAGTAAATAACCTAGATAATCGTTCAATTAGGGTGAATTTCTCTATCTACTGTCTGTTTTAATTTAGAATAATGTCTATGAGTAGGCGGTAACCTCCTATAAAAAGTTCGTCTTTGTTAATCGACGACGACTTTCGACGCAAAAGAAGTATGACGAAGATGATAAGGTGATTTCTTTTGATCCTAAAACATTTTCTCTTGCGAATTAGTACAATTAATTTTTCGGTGTCCATATTTACATTTTTATTTTGCTATTGAATTTCGTGCGGAAACACGCACAAATCCAACTCTGATCGGATAAACCCGTAGTCGCAGTTGTTCGTACGTCTCTGTGTACGTATTAATTCAAGTATTAATTCAAATGAGGAAGTCATTTATTTAAAATTATGAATTGGGATTGCCTGGACGCACAGGTACATACACGTACGGGTTACAAATCGTACAAACACGCATCCACCGTGAGAGAAGCTTTAATCCAGTGATCGCTTTTTGCTATTCTTGTTTATTCTGTGATCCGACTGATGGTAGTCTCATTGTATTTATAAACCGCCAACCTGCATACAAGAGGGAAGCACTGCGGATTATTTTGTGCGTCCTTGAACTATTTTAGTCGGTGCTTAACTAGTATAATATGTTTTATTCCCATTTCTTTTTCAATAAATAAAACGCTTTTACCTTTTGTTATTACATAAGTATGTAAATTGGAGATTTGAAATAATATTTAACCCGCAAGAGGAGCATCAAAACCATCACATATTATTCAGAGCAAGCAAAAGCCGTTAAACGATCTGAAGCGATAAGCGATGAACGAAAAAATGACACACAAAGTCGTACTTAAGAGGAAAAAGGTATAACAGTGATTAATTGTCAGGAAAAAAACGAACCTCCAGATGTGGTAAGTGTCCACGCATGTCCAGTACGAGCGTACATGTTATTAACATTTGATGATATTATCGGCCTGTAATGCGTGATACAATTAACAGAAGTGGATGGCTGTAACACCGCGAGAACGCTCAACGCGAAGACATGATTGATTGTTTTTAATGGCGAGACATTTTCGAAATACACCATTAATTATTCCCGTGGCCAGGATGACAAATTATCGGTTTCTCTGTGGCACCAGAAGTTGGTATGTGTTTGATATGTGTTTTCGTCGACGAACTGGGTTGATGACTGTCACATGCTCAAAGCCTAGATCTGTGGCCTGATTCGAATATCTTTGTGTTATATGTACTTGAAGTTTAGGAGTATTTATTCAAATGTAGGTTAGTCCATAGAATTTTTTTTTGTTAACAAGCAACACAGAAATTTGATAATATTTTGGAAATTGTTGATATATTTAATAAATGTTTATCGTCAATGTGTTAATTTTTAAACGTGTACTGTACGATCCATACAATTACATAGGGAAAATAAGCTATTAGGAAACATAAGTAAAGATACATTTCCCTTAATCCACCAGCGATTGCGCGTGTGCAGATTCTAATAATTTTAATACTACATTATTCCGCGTAAACTATAAAGTAAAATTCTGCGAATATATAAATCTCTGGCCGAAAGGGTTACGGCACCTTAATCCCATAACATGAAGCGGATTAGCTTTCGGAACGATTGTGGATATATGTATATACTTTTCTATTGTTCTTTATTTGAGCCATCGACCATTCGCGGGTATTCAGGTGATATAATTTACAAATACTTAAAATGTGTTTGTGTATAATTATTTGAAGAAATAAATTTACTGAAGCCATTACTTTGATTATAAAGACTGTTTAAGGTTTAGTTTTATAAGATTTTTTTTAATGTAGATATATAAAATAAATACTTTAACAAAGTCTAAAAAATCATACACTGAAAAAATTATTAAGAGAAAGTTATTCTTTCTAATGTTTTATTTTTATTGCCTTTTATGACGGCACAAATCAAATTACAGTTTTTAGAATTTCTGTATAAAATATAGATTAGATGTTTGACTTCAAAACTTCCTTAACAGTAATATTGAAAATATGAACAAGAACACCTATCATGCATGAAATTGTTTTGGTAAACCTATTATTACAAAAAGTATTTAGTTATAGTTATTTTATTTTTCTAGGGGATTTTCCATAGAAAGTTTACCACTTCAATTAAATAAGAAATAAATAAGTAAATCGTTTACGTGTATCGATATTTGTAAAGGTAAAAAAGATATATAAGGTGGATATTTATTTGTTACTGTAACAATAAGTTATATACACCCTATTATAACTGAAATAAAGACAATTTAAATTGAAACTACCCACAAAAATAAATTATTGTTTACAAAAATACTTATAATGATGATAACTAAAATATAAGAAAAAAATACAAACAGTTAATTGAAATAAAATTGCGACGTGAACAAGGGAATTAAAAATTCGAATTATTTTTTAAAATCCTTTGGCGGAAACTACAAAAGTTTTAATTCTGGGAATGGAAATCTCAAGTCTGAATCCGCTTTAAGAACCTGGGTCATAATTTTTTAAGATAATTGTATGTATACGATAGATTAACAGTTCATATCGTGAAAAATGAACATCGATAACGTCCAAATTGAAATCGGAACGAGAAAGGCTTAGCAGAATTTTCTGCTCGTTAGATAAATACAATTAAAAATAAAAGTGAAATTGTAAAGTGCTTCAGTTAATTTTAAATGACACGTAAGTCGAATTTTCGCACTTTTGCCAACAAAGGAGCAGGGATTTGCTATGTTAGGCCCAGTAAAAGAAAATTAAAAAAAAGCGGACAGTACAATGGATACTACTTTGCGATTAAGAAGTTAGGAGAGAAGTCCAATCCACTATGGCTACTAGCCATAGCATAGCGATATGTTATCTTAAAGTTCATTCAACTAGTTCAGCTCAGAATCGTGTTGAAAGACACTGTTTTAAGGTTTTCTAGCAGAAAGTCTTCCCAAAGATCAAATATTTGCTCTCGTTGCGACAGGATACTGGCAGGAAACACGGTCCTCAGACAGCCCGATTCTGTACAGCCGCAAATAGTTACTGTAACACTTTCGAGTCAAGTTCAACTGGTTCCTTGGTTCTGACCTGAGTAAATTTGCATTCGATATCGGATCAATTTTTGATACGTCCAGAAATTGATTTGCTGTTACATATATATTTGGAGTATTTTTACAACCTCGAGTTGCATTTACGCCCTCTAGTGCTTTCATTGCCACCTGACTGTGCCTGGTGTTTTTATTTAAAATTTCTCTAGCATACTTCTCAATAGCATATCTTTCAGTCTGAAAATTCGTTGTGTGCTGTTATAATATCCTGTAACTCTTAGAGTGCATCTACATCCTGCTCTGTTCTCAAAGCTCCCGTTAACCAGCAGGTGTCTGTTTGCGTTAGTGTCTTTCGTTGCATCTCTATTCTTCTCTCTTTGGAACGGAGACAGTGAATTATGCATGCATTATTGATCAAGTACACGTCATGTTTAATGGCATTCCCAGCATGCCATGGAAAAGCTTCATCCCAGGGGATTATTGGCAATACAGACGTGAGTATGTGGCGTTCTATTCCCTGTTTGCCAATGGCGAAATATAGTTAATCTGGCCCTATTTTCACGAGTATATGTAAGAGTGGTAAATCCACAAGAGTTACTAACGCTAATGACGAGCGGAGACTTTCCTCCCATGATTGCTACACTTGCAATGGTTTGAACGGGTGCAAGTATTACTGTGGCCTTAGGTTGTTCCACTTTCAGCCACAAACTTATAACTCCATAGGTACGTTATGGTTAGACGTATTAACATATCATAAAGCTAGTGGACTAGTTTTGGAGATAACCTCAATATTTTTTACATACCCTTCCGCAGATCTATATAAGGATAACTGACTAGGCTGGTGCATTTTCTATTTTCCTTTTTCAGAGGATACCACTTATCGTAATGGATAAGGCGAGCTCACTATTTGCCTTGTTTTGGTCGTTCGTTAATAAGATCCATTGTTATGGTAGAGATTTTTAATCGGGTGCCATAATTTATCATATGCATTCATTTGTTTTAGGGACGCCCATATATGCTGCTGTGAAACTAACAAAAGCTTTTACTTAATTAAGGAAAGCGGTTTATACCTCTATCTAAAATACTTATGGTTTTCCTATCACTTGTTTATTTTTAAATACATAATCCTGTGCGTTTTGCCTCTTTCGAATCCACGTTATATTTCAGCTAGCCGTTCTTAAATTTTATATGTTAATCTCATCCAGAATGTTTCTCCAGATTTTCGGGTACAGGTAAATTGCCTCCCGAGATAAACACCAACTATTAATAATCGTTAAATTGCCTCTCACTATGGTTAGCTACCTGATATACATGTGTAAATTGGGTCCCGCTTAATAACTAAGAAAGCAATAATGGTTGGAGCTTACGATTACAAAGGTTTAGGCGGCAATTTACCTATTTATACGACCAATTACGTCTCTTTCTCCTACTACCTGTGGGGAAGCAATTTACCAACACACAAATTTTCAGGATAACATTCAGTCACTTTTTTAAAGTATTGAGGTAATTAGTTGGTAATAATTATACTAATGGTATGACCTAAAACTAATGTTTATTTTTCGTGTCGCTTTAGATAAAAGACATTGATAATAAAATAACTGCATATAGAAATTGTGCTCGGAGGTAAAAGTGCTTGTACTTAAGTATGATGAACCATAATAATGTAACAGTTTGAAACATTACCCTTGAGTAAAAAAGTCTCATCATTATTTCAAATTTAAAAAAGTACGGTTAGCTAGCACATTTCCACTTGGGTCGCTTATATAATACGACTATCACATCGCAAAGGGATAAAAAAAAGAAAATTAATTAACTCTCATGAAGTTAAACCACGATTCGTGCTTAACATCGGTACAAGCACACCAAGCTCGTTATATCATAATCTTTCTAATTAATTCCCGGCATCAGTTCGCCCGTTGCCTGTGTTGTTTTTGTGGTGCTCGGAACCGTGGATAAAAATTCCTACGTATGTACTACCGCCACTTTTTCCATGTCTTGAATTGAAATACGAAATCTAAATTTAAAGTTGGTTAAACTGTTTTCTTACGTTCTATGTCAAAGTTGCGTCTTTACGGGCAATAAATAAGAAATTATAGGAAAGCATATACATATGTACCTACATACATTTTTATATAAAAATCTTTTAATATCTTTTTTTTTTAATATATGGATGTATTTATCCAGTATTTTTAGAAAATGGGTTATATGTGTTAGGTATATGATTCATCCAATTCCAATCGCACACACAGGTAAACGTTTAGGTTTACGTCTGACTATTTAGTAAGTATACCAACATATTTATAATTTTAATGAATATCTTTCTCGGACGTTTGCACACGCGAGTGTACGCGTTAATTTCGAAAACATTAAAGTTTAAAAATAAACTTTAATTTATTTAACAACCTTCGACACCGCTAAACATCTGCACAAGCAATTGTTTATGAATATATTGTATAATACGTGCAGTGTACTAGCTTATTTTTAGACCCACAAAATCCGAAGTATCAAGTTCGAAGTAGACGCTTTTCTGCTTACTTGTTACTTGTTATATGCATAAACCTATGAATCTCAAATAATTGAAAAGGTGGTGCAAGACGAATTTCGATAGAAAAAAAACAACAAAATTATGTGGTAACTATGACGATTTTTTTTTGCAACAAGAGCTTTCTTACTGAAATACAATTTAGAAGAAAGCGCTTTTGACATTTCTGTGAGATTAATGATATATAAACAAATTTATTGCAATTTTTTTCCGAAAACTTGTTTTTAGCAATGCATTACATAGAATTTGTGAATATAAAAAAAAATATCCATCCAAACATTGCAAAACTTGCCTAACAAAGAATATTATCTAAAAAAAAGGAAATAGAATAAATTTGCTTTGAAATTCAACATTTCAAGGAAGGTTGTAACTAGAGTGGTCAACTTTCGTCTGCGTGCCAGGCCAGTACTAAGTTTCATATATGTGACATTAACACAAGTATACAGTACAGAGTTGGGAAAGAGCAAAATTATTTATTTAACTATAAATAGTATATGATAAAACATGCTTATAGTTCGAAAAAGTCCGTTCAACATCTATGAATGTAATACACGTATAATTATAATAATCTTCATAGGTAGATAACGGATCAGATGCACCACCACCAATGTGTAGTCTGATTTGTGCCAGTACAATAACTGTTTATTGCACCGTGTAAAAACTATTTTGGCAACACCATAATATAAATCCTAAAATTCACCGATATACTTTCCTACACAATGAAGCAATGGGCGTTTTCTGGAATTTTCTACGCCCGACATTGTATTACATTTAGTGTGCGTAAAACCTTAACAGAGAATTGTGCTATCTCGCATCAAGACTCTACTAGTACGGATACTAGACACACGAATTGGAGGGAGTGTTTTTACGACCTTGAAGATAAACTATGGCTAAACGTTCTACATAGTGCGAGACGAGTGCGGCCCGTGTAAGCAGACACGTCCGACCACTCTAGTTATGATCTAAACAACCCCTAATAGAGAGTTTCTACACCGACGTACGTCTTCAGATTTATACGATATTTATATACGATATGATATTTCCCCACATCGTACTCCGTAAAAATTTGCAACGGAAGCTCAAATTTTCGTGACCATCACCATAGCAATAGACGTTTCTTAGATCGGTGTCCCTGTTTCGCGTGGAATATCAAGTTCAATTGTTTATAATAAAATGTTACAATTGTAGGAGCAGATTTATACTCGCTGTGTATGTTCCCTAGTTCATGCTCGTTAGGAATATGTAAAAAAAACTGAAAATTTTCGTGACCATCACCATAGCAATAGACGTTTTTTAGATCGGTGTCCCTGTTTCGCATGGAATATCAAGTTCAATTGTTTATAAAAAATGTTCAATTGTAGGAGCAGATTTATACTCGCTGTGTATGTTCCTAGTTCATGCTCGTTAGGATATGCAAAAAAAATTAAAATTTACTTGACCATACCGTAGCAATAGACGTTTTTTACGTCGTGTCCCGTTTCGCGTGGAATATCAAGTTCAATTGTTTATAAAAAAATGTTACAATTGTAGGAGCAGATTTATACTCGCCTGTATGTTCCCTAGTTCATGCTCGTTAGGAATATCAAAAAAAAAATGAAATTTCTTGACCATCACCGTAGCAATAGACGTTTTTTACGTCGGTGTCCCTGTTTCGCGTGGAATATCAAGTTCAATTGTTTATAAAAAAATGTTACAATTGTAGGAGCAGATTTATACTCGCCGTGTATGTTCCCTAGATCATGCTCGTTACGAATATGCAAAAAAAAAATGAAAATTTCCGTGACCATCACCGTAGCAATTGATGTTTTTGGCACGAATGTAAACATTTTCAGACGCCGGAACAGTTAGCATTAGTGCGATTAATTATCAATACCACCGGTTAATTACTAGTACTTTTTTTATGAAAACCATGTCATTTTAACGAAATATTGTATCATATGTTGTTTTAAGCCCGTATTCGTCGCCGAAATATCTATTGCTGAAATCTATTGCTAACTTCACACCGGTAAAATAATTAAGATAAATACTTGATTGTTTTAGTAGTACTTAAATATAGCGATAAGAGTTAACATATCGTAATTATTGTTGACCGGTAATAACCCCCGTCTTCAATCTTCATTTCAAATTTGAAAATTTTTATTTTCTGAAAAAATACAAGAAATTATGTAAAATTCATCCATATGTATTATCATATTATCACTACTAATTGTGAAACTTCAGTTCAAGATTGTAATCTTTTATTCATAATTCTTTATATTTTGACATCTCTTAACTGACAAATCTACATAATAATTATCAAAACAAAACAATCAACAAATTATCTCCATAGGGTGAGTTCATTTACTAAAAGTTTGTTCGCGTCGCATGAACTATTTGCACTATTATGCACTTTAAGAACTTTTGTATGCAAAAGTGCATAATAGTGCAAATAGTTCATGCGACGCGAACAAACTTAAATACGAAAAAACATTAAACTGTCAATATTAATTTTGACATATAAACAGGTTACTTATAATTTTAGTTTCTAAATCTTTGGTTAATTTAATAAATTGTGTCAATAAAATTTTAAAATTTTAATTTTTCTTCCCCAATTCGTAAATGAACACATGTTACCATAATTAACTTTAAATTTTAACTATCTAATTTTTTTTCAAAAACTTCATTACCACCCATTTCTTTTTCTTTTTCCAATTTATAACATTCCATTCTGCTTTTTGTATTGATGTTGAAACAGTAATTTTCTAACTCTGACCGTTATTTCTTTACGTTTCAATAAGTCATTATGAATTTGTTCATTGTTATCGTCCTCATTCCGTTTAAAGGTTTCTGCATTAACTTCTTCGACTATCATCTTATTTAATTCATTTTCACTGTCCAAATTAGTACCATTCTTTTAAATCTGATAAGTCAATTTCCAATGTCAATTCTCCTCCATAATAATGATCGCCTTTTTCGCTATTAACCTTTGCCTCTTCATCATTTTCCTTAAGAGCTTCCTGATTTTCCGCTGTAACTCTATGCTTTCTTTCGAATCGTTCTTCCTCCAATGTTTCGTTCTCTTCCTTTGCAATTTCATCTTTGTTTTTAATCTATCGGATATGATTCCCTTAGGTTCAAAACTTGATTTGATCTCTTTTCTCATTTGTCTCACCTTCACTAGTAATTGAGCTATATCTTCTCTCTCTCTCTCTCTTACCGTTTATCCTAAATATACATTGCGAAAAATTTCTTGAACGACATGTTCGCCGATCCATTTCTATTTAGATAGTAAGTTTGCCCCACACGTCGCATGCGCTGAAAAAGTTATATTGTGATTTCTATAATAGATTTTCCCGGCCTTCTAATGTCCATTTTTGCTTTGAAATTACTTACTTACTATAACAAATAGTGAGATACTGAATAAAGTTGCCAAATAAGCTCGCCCCACGTTGGGCGCCAAAAATATTACATTATTATTATTATTATTACCAGTTCCAGATTATAATCTTTTATTCAGAATTCTTTATATTTTGACATCTATTAACTGACAAATCTACATACTAATTATCATAACAAAACAATCAACAAATTATCTCCATAGGGTGAGTTTATTTACAGATACGAAAAATTGTCAACATTAAATTGTCAATATTAATTTGGACATATAAACAGGCCAAAAAGGATACTTATAATTTTAGTTTCTAAATTCTTGGCGGTGTAGAAGTACCATGACAGCCACAATATAACTCAATGTGTAGAAAGAAGGTATTTGATGCACACATGTATAATCAGCGCTGGTACCTATTCTTATTTATTTCACTTACAGAGACACTAAATGATCACAGATGCAACATAAAAAGTATCAGGTTACAATATCAGAAAAGAGAAACTGGAAGAAAAAGTATTTCAGTAGGCGGACTAGAACTGGTGTACAGACGGCTCATAAATTGATTACGGCATAGGAGTCGAAATAAATGGAAGAAAGCCAAGAAAGGCCCTTTCGGTCACCTTCAGCAAAGACACGATCGTATTTCAGGCTAAATAAAATGAAAAAAATTTGATGAACTGCTGGCTACAGTTCATCAAATAAATAATTTAAATCTTAGTTCTTATTGCAGATGTCTCTTTTACAATTTATCACTTACTCAATTAGACAAATTATGAATTGTTTGTTGTAATTGTTTACAGTATTCCTTTAATAATGAGTTTATTATATGATATGCATCAACAAAATCTGACAATATCCATCAGTCTAATGGAGTTTTGCTTTGTCTTATATATTATTTTGTTCGTACAGTAGTTCTTACGCGGTTTTCTGGCTCGTATTAATAACATTGTGTGTACTCTAGTCCCTTTACTTAATTAACATAACTATGCAGCCAAACAGTCTGTGAATCATTCAACTGTATCAGAGCTTCTACCACTTGATCGTAACAAATTAACCCTAGAAATTGTTCCTCACCGTATCCTATTGTTCATTAGTGTAGCGAAGTAATTTCCTAAAGCTCTAACACTAATGAAGGCAACTTTCCAATCTTTATCCTAACTAGCGTTTTAAAGTTCAGACTCACTTCTTCGTTTCTTCTCAACTATTCCAGTAGAACGGTTCCTATACAGGAATTTATTATATAAACTACAAATAGAGTACTGAAGTGCTGGTTTATGTAGTCGTGTTTGTTTGCTGAAAGCAGCGCAAAATAATGGGTCGCAAAAGTTCCGTCTCCGCTAATTCCCTAAATGCATAAACAGAAGTGAATTTGCTGCCATGTAACACTAGAAAATCCCCGCTTCATAACTGAAAGGGAGCGGATATCTTTTATGCCCGCCAAATAACGGCACAAAGCTAGTAGATATAGTTTTCCACCAGTTATGTGCTCTAATTTGCGTTGCAATGGAATCTCATGTTTCCGCTCACTAAACTGAAATTTAAATAAATTTTCTCGCCAATCAAATATTCCTCTTAAGGCTTAATCTTTTATTATTAAAATAACTAAGGTAATTATACTATCGCCGTGACAACTGAAGGAGCAAATGGATTCTCTTTCTTTTAAATGAGTTGGCATTTTTTAATGAGAGGTAGTAAAGTATTCTAAGTTATTGAACTGGCAAGATAGCCTTATAATATTTTTATTCAGTTCATAAATTTTATTTTTTGAGAAATACGCATTTGTTTCCATAAATAAGTTTAATGGAGTTTTTTTTGCCGTTTGGTTCGGCTTACTTCATGTTTGTGACTTAGGCTAGTGACTACAAATAAGGGAACCAATTGACTAACTGAGTTTGTCGAAAACAGATTATAGCCAAAAAAGTGAAGTGCACCGGGATAGACTGAAGAATTCTATTAATGTTTAGCCAAGCTAATGAGTCATGTGAAACACAGGTCAAGCGGTACTGGCGTTTTAGTGCGTATATTCCCCGAAAGTCTTTGACGCGCTAGGTTTAAATGAATTGCAAAATAATAACACTGTACCTACCTATAGTAATAATAATGATAGTAATAAAATATAGGTGTCAATATTTTTTAATTCGCTGCGAGTTAGTTAATCTATGGCTCAATGTTATAGTAATCTAAAATCTAATGTTTACATTTCATCTTAGGTAAAAATATATCACCTATTGTATAACTGAGTAATATACTAATTCATGTAATTACATAACACGTTATGTACTTTTACTTAAGATAGGGGCAAATTCACCACGACTTCTTAGTGACAGTTATAAAACTGCACAGTGAATAATATTACGTTGTAACGCGGTTGAAAACAAAACTTCTGACTAAAGTTTCCAGTTCTGAATTTTTTATTGTTTGACATCTCTAAACTCTCCCTTTTCGAAGTGGCTCCAAGTTGTTAACCGTAATAGCCCCAAGTGTAATCCTCATACAACTTTTTATTATTTTCCCTTGGTTTACCACAACCAGCGTTTCAAGTTTTCAGAATTCCTTTGCATCTAATGGCAGCAAATGAAGGTATCTTTCATTGAATTATCGGTAAGTTCTTCCCGCATATTTTTTGTGTTCTCTATGGAAGTAGAATAAATTTAAGATATCCAGACCAGAATAAACTCTTTTAATATTTTCCACTATTGAGTTTATGATTTGCACAATATTATGCATTAAAGATGTAAAATAACAGTGATTATCAGATTATAAGAATAACATTAAGTAATAATAATAATTTATTGGAATATTAAAGTCACAGCCTACCAGGTAAAAATTATTCAGTCATTTGGAAGCATTCATAAATAAAGTGACTAAAAAGAAAAACATTAAAGATGGGTATAAGGAATACTACAGCAAATCGGGGTAGAATTTAGGTCCACATCCAATAAAAATATACATCATGTTCGTTCTATTTGAAAAGAGGACATCCTCAGGCAAGCTACAGAAACAATCTAATCATGAGAATTGTTTCAAACTTTAGATGCAGCATTATTCCTCCATCACATCTCTAATTTCATTTCCCTTTTTTTTCGTTAATATCCATACCTTGCAACCATACACTACCGTCAGCTTTATAATTATGCTATGTATTCTCATTTTTCGAGAAACTTCTTTGGCATCAACATTTTCCTCATTGGTCCAGTTGCTTGTTTGCCGTGTCCAATCTTTTTCCTACTTCTTTGCCTGCTTATCGCTAGTGTTAACTCTTATGTGTAAATATTCAACGTGACACACCTTCTGAAAATTGTAATTTAAGTGTCCCTTTCAAATCTACTTCATTTGTTGTCTCATTATTGGGTAATTTTGTTTTATCTTCGTTAATATTTAGCCGATATGAACTTTCCTAATTCGTTTTTTTTTTATTTGGTAGTTCATGCCGTCTGCACAGCCAAATACTTGCGGTATCAATGGTTATATGAATACGATCCGATCTGTAAAGGCTAAATTTACACCAATAACTAACTAAAAGAGTACAAAACACGATATTATTAGAAATTACGTCCCATATCTGTAGTAAAACGAGTGTAAAACAAACAAAGCAACAAATATTACGTTCATACCTTGAATTAATACGCGAACATTGTGTTAATAGAGGAGCGAGAAGACTAATCGACGCAGTGTTTCCAAATCATTAAAACGTGCACAAAATAGAATTTTTAAACTATCTTGTATAAGGCTAGTTATAATAATGTCAATAACATGCACTTTCTATGACGTATGTATCAGGTGCCATATGTTTTCCATTTATAAATAATACTTTTTGAAGTATGTGTAAAAACGCTGAATTCTTGGTTAATGCAATTCCATCTCAAAATGGTGCAATTTCTTACCAAATAAAATGTGTAATTTTATAGCCTGCTTGAAAATGATTTCGTTGTGTTATCCTTTGTAGTATGGACTTCCAATTACACATATTCAAAATACATATCTTTGATTATGGGTCATACAATGTAAGTGAAAAATAACGTGGTTTTTACGCTCTTTTTGAATACAAAGTAAAATATCGTTTAGCAATATACGAGAATATGTGAAATTTTATGTGAAAATAATTGTTTCCATATCTATTCGTTATCCCAATCAACATTACATACCGGATTTAGAATTTAATATATTTTTTAAACCAATTTTGCAACTACTTGTTCGTATCCAATACATTCTATATTGTGTTAGTGAAATAGACGGTTTAGAAAAGGGTTCCGTGAATAAATAAGTTTACTTGTTGATACCACTTTACTAATAATTCTATGGTTTCGAATTTGAAGATTTTCGCCGAAATCACGTAGACAGAGAAAGAAACAATTGTCACAAAGATTTGGAATTGTTCTTAAATTTATCAATAATAAAAAATGAAATAAAAATCAAAGAATTTCTGTCCAGAGACCACATGCCTATTTGGGCGCATAAAATTTTAAATTATGCAGCTTCTGTAATAAATCATGCTTTCCCATCGAAGAAGCGTGGGAGGAAATAAGGATATGCGAAGGTATAGGTAACATTTTACCCGAAGAATTTCAAGATTAAAAACCTACACAGATCTCTTTCAAGGGTTAATTTTAAGTTCAAATTCATTTTTAAGCATGTTATGTTTAAAAAATAGAAGGTCTACTAACTGGTAGAGTAAATAGGCATATGCATACCATACGCTTGACAAAGGATGCTATTTGCAGACTCCACCATGATGAAGAGAAAACTCTAATATGCAATGATGAGGTTTCCATTACTGAGCTAAAAGAATCCCAGGAGAGAGAGATCTATATAAAGGAGGCTCTCTCAAAGATGGTAGGTCTAATCAAAAAGGCAAAACTAAAGAGGATTTCAATAGATCTGAAAAAAGGTTGCAATGCAATAAGCCTCTATGTCAACCTATGCACTAATCTAATACCTTATCATAGTTATACCTATTTCGTAATAGATTGTAAAATATTTTTCGATTCATATTTTCTTTTTGTTTTTTTTTTTTTGTACGACTTGTTTCATTTCAGCAAAGCTTTTGACACGTTAAATCATAATATTCTTTTGTCAATGTTGAGCTATATAGGGCTTTCAAGGGATTTCTTACCAGTTATCTAGCCAATGGAAGCCAACATGTTAGATTACCTAGCGACGTGCAGAGCCCATTTATGTAGGACGTGGCGTCCCACGAGGATCTATACTTGGCCCGCTGATTTTTACGACATACCGCTTTCTTGCCATCGTCAGTGAAAACCTGCAAGTATGCTAATGATATCCAACTTTACCATTTATTTAACCTTTCTAATAAAGAGCAGGTCTTGCATGATATTTCGTCTGCTTTAAATAACATTTTCCAGTTGGCTCAGCGACATTTGCTGGTATTGAAACCCTTCTAAATCTACTGTGCAGGTTTTTTTTTTCTGACAGAAATAGTTACCGCTCTCTGTTCAATTCGATCAAGTTAACCATTAACGGTATCCCGTTAGTTGTAGTTGACGAGGCTAAGAATTTGGGTCTTGTTATTGATTGCAATTTTAGATTTAATAGTCAAATTTTAACGATTATTAAAATTAATATATCCAAACCGAGTTATGTGAGGCCATAGTTCTCTCAAAATTTAATTATTGTTCTCCAGTTTTCTTCCCACTCAATATATGTTACGTAGAATACAACGTGTTCAAAACTCGTGTATTTGTTTAACATTCGGTATTTGGAAGTTTGAACATGTAAGCCACAAGCTGTTCGATTTAAACTGGCTGAGTATAAAAAATAGAGTACATTTATAAGCGAGATTACTCCATTTTAGGGTCGTTATCTACACAGCACCAACATATTTATTTAATAAAATATGTTTCGCACTGATGTTCATCACTTGTGCTTACGACACAGGAATTTTATTACCACTACTTCCCATAAAACTTCGATTTTCCAACGGTAGTTTTCTTGTATCTCGAAATTTTATAACAAGTTAAGTGCGGAAGTCAAAGAATATTCGTTCTCTATATTTAAGATATAGATGCGTGCCTCCTTAAGGTCTATTCACACTATAGATCAACGAACATGCAAGGTACGGGCCCGTCACAGTCCAGTCAATTATCAATGAATTCACACTGGCGATCTACCGGCAGTCAGTTTGGTGTTTCCAATTGTATAAAAATATTCTCCACTTCAACTTTAATAAAAAATACACATATTTTGGATGAATAAGAGTAGTGTTGCAAATATTCAGATGATTTCAATAATCGGAATACCCGAATTGGAAAGTTATGATATTCGAAATAATATTCAGATTCCCTATTCCACCTGACTTACTCGTATAAGTTGTACATATTCAGATGATTTCAATAATCGAAATAATTCACACGAAGCACGGTGGAATATGAGATCATATTTGGTGTTTATTTTGTACCTAAATACATAAATCTCTATTAAACCTATTTACAACAAAAGTTTATTGTGTTTTCTTAATAAAATATTTTTCAGATTACTAATACTGAGTGAATGTGATTGTGTGATTTAAGTGCGCACAGCGTCCATGAACAACAAACACCGCCCGCCAGTTGGGAAAACGGAGTTGGAATAATCGAGTCAAAACCGGAAAAATTGAGAATTGTGCTTTGAATGCAGCCTGTTTGGTTTTTCATTGCAGTGTACCATGTTTCTTCTTTTTTATTTGCTTCTATATATGTATAAATATTGTAATGACATGTAGTGGAAATTAAACATTATTATTATTATTATAAAGGCTTTAAATCTATACTTATAAATAAATAAGAGAGCATACATCGCAATATTATTTAGAAATTACTTCCATATCCGCAGTAAAATTAAAACAAAATAGGTAAAGAATCACGTTCACTACGGATATCATGCTTGACTGCGTTCTCTTTTGTTAGCACAAAATGCAGTAATTGCAGTAGCGTAGCGTTTTGTGTATTCCGGTACATGTGTCCCGGAGGTAGTTCTAACTTGTGCTTCGCTATCGTCATGTCAGATACAATGTTCCTCGTAATTAAGAGCGAACAGGTAATTGAGAGGCACATTCACGACCATACGTTATAGTTATTAAATAAGCGATGCTGATTGTACCTAGCTGAATGCGATAAGGAACTTTTAGATACATCGCAAATGAGGAAAAGAACAATTAGTAGTTATGGATACAACATATAGAAGGAAGCCAAATGACTTTCGTGAATTCGTTATGTTATGCGTTATATTCATACAATTATGGAAGATATTTATGCATATTTTATATATGCCGATATGCGTCGATGTTCAATATATATATAGATGTAGCCATTAGTAAATAATACATAATACATAGTGAAAATACGGTTACAGCAAAAACGAAAAATGTAAAAATTAACATAAGCTACTTAAATATGCGTACCTACAATTTTAATAGCAAATGTAATTGGCAGATACCAGGCGAAGAATTTCTACTGGTAATTGGAAACTGGCAAAATTCTTAATATCTAAAAATAAATTGCGCCGTAAATAGCACCTACAGAAACATTTTTGACTATAAACACATCAATTGCGGCAAATAGTAGCATTTACTGTTTGTCCATAAAATGTAAGCTGGTAAATATTATTATTGTTATTATTATTATTATAGCAGCAGAACTGGCAAAGGCAATCAAAGCCGCTGCGAGGCTTACATTTCTACGTCACAACATTTGATCACAGCCTAAAGTTCTGGTTGTAGAGCTAGAGCTCCTGTATTTGCAGCTATTAGCAGATTTGCAGTAGTAGAACGCCCTAGAAGAGAGTCATGCTGTGTGGGAATGTAGTTCCATTAATTTCTGGAGTAATCACTTTTGCGATCATTTGCAAATTGCATGTAAGACTAACCAAACTGTAAGTCTGTGGGTTGAGCTTTCAGATTCAGCATAAAATTTGGGCTGCTAATGTTAATTGATGAGGGACGTTTACAAATATATGTAAAATTTACAATGTTAATGCCTACACATACAGCAAGACGCATTGTGTGGAAGATCTATATATCTGACAAAATAAAAGTTATCAAAAAAAAAGTATTAAGAAAAGACATTCTTAAGCTTCATTTAAAATTATGTATATACACATACATACGCTATTTTATAACGTCATGCCAGATCTAACTTATATTTTTTTTTAAATGAAATGCTATACTTTTTCTTGCCTTTTTAATTTCTGCTACTACTTTTGCGAGTATCCTCATATAAGGTTTGCAATATCCATTCCGAGTGTTTAAAAGTTATGACCATTTTTATGTCTAAATTGAGGTGTATTAAAAGTGTTAGTAAGAAAAAAATTATGCCATTTCTTTTGCACTATTAGTAGGTTTGGTTATGTATATTTTCGCTGGTTTGAGAATTTCATAACAGAAATATTTCTTGTATACAAGGTGAGTCAAAACTCGGATGCTTAATTTTCTCGTTAAATTTAAATGGAATTCCCTATATTTTTTAACTCTTTAATTTTTGTTAACCATTACTTTTTCGCTTTAGTGGAAATTTTACATTAAAAATAAAAATTGGTTTTGATTTTTGAAATTTTATTGATTAACAAATAAAATCCATATTTGAATCTGTGTGAATTGTCAATATAGGGAAAAAGAAATCAAACAAGGGCTAGATTCTTACAAAATTACTTAATAACGATCAGTTTCGCTCTATCCGAGCATCCTTAGGCCAGCTAAAGAAGTATCATATAATAAGAGTATGAAACAACTATAAATAGTCGAACTTGTGCCATTTATAATGCAAAACTAAGCTAAAGTAATGCTGTCTTCGTAGCAGAATACTTGGAAACCATATATGCCGGAGGTCATCTATCCAGTAAAATTAGAAAAAGGGGGTGGACTCAAAAGTTAATTGTGAGTTTAAACAAGGGTACACTAGTAGAGACTAGTGAGCCGATAAATATCTATCGAAACATCATAAAAATATAGAGCGTTCCATTTAAGTTTAATGAGAAAATTAAGGAACCGAGTTTTGACTCACCTTGTATATAAGAAATATTTCTCCTAAATTCTCAAACCAGCGAAAATAGAAAACATAGCTAAACCAAGCAATCGTATGAAAAAGCCTAGAGCCCATGTAAAAAGTGACTTTAGAAAATACGAATAAGTTGGCTTGACATTATAGGATAAATCAGAGCTTGTATAATGATGAAAAGTTTATACAAGAAAATCAACATGAGCGTCAATATGCTATTAGTTCTAAATGATTCTCTACAGAACGCCCGACAAGGTAGGCTGATCTAATGATGCGTTTTTGGAGGATAAATACACGGTTAGTATCCTTACTCTGACCCCAAACTATTATGTTGTAAGAAAGTATCGAGTACACGTACGCGTAATAAACATTGGGAAGCCCCTCCGTGGTTAATATTTCTCTAAGAGTAAAAATCGTATAACACCTTTTTTGCAATTTACTGCAGATACTATCAATCTCTGTGTCCCAAGTTAGTTTACAGTCTAGTAGTATACCCAACAATTTACACAGTGGGGTTGGTGACAAAATTTAATTATTAAAGTTGATAGGTGGCAAGGAAGGTTTACGATATTTATTATACAATTCGGTAATAATTGCTTTATTAGGGTTTATTATTAATATATTTTTTGGCACCAATTACTAAATTCTACAATTACTGTCTCGACTTATTAACTAGCTCTCTGTAGTAATAATTATTATTACAGAGAGCTAGTATGTGATTTGGTCATTATTGCCATAGCACTTCTACCTACGTCTTTGTACTTACATCGACATTAGTAGAACCACTTAATATTTGATACTTCATCAGCAATTTAATTTCACTTGAAATAGTGCAAACGTCAAAAAATCAATGAAAATAAAAATACCTCAAAAACGATCGAGTTTAGGGATAGGGACCTTCATACAAACTAGTTGCAAATGACTCGTCAAATTCATTTGACCGATAAAAATTGTACCATTCCATTTAAAATAAGAAAGTTGATATTAACACCCTGTATACCGAAAGTGCTATATAGTTGAAAATATTTTCCTTAAATAGATCACAGTAGGCCATGTCTACACTGCAAGTTTCAAAATCGAATTTCAACTAGAAGTTCAAAAACATCTAATGACCCAGTTCGGTGGGACACTCTCTATAGGTAAGCAATATAGCGTTTCATTAAAAAAAATTATAGTTAAGTCTGGCACGACGTTATAAAACACTTTGTATATGTATACCTAAACTAAAAATATGAAGTTCAATAATTTTTATAATGTCAGATATATCGAGCATCCATACACTAATGTGCCACCTGTACCGTTTACTTTTGAATTAGGCCAGTTAATATGGTAACCATTTCTATTTTTCTTTTAAGATTTGAGTGAATTTAATGTGATAACAACGTCGGTATATGTGAGAAAGTATTCAGTGTTCATCCAAAAGTTTAACAGAAAAGCGATAACGGAAAGTAATGACTATTCCTACTGATGTGTTAGTAGCTACAATGTGCTACTACTAGTTTTGGTTACTAGTTTGAAAAAGCTGGCACTTTTTGTAGCAGTTTCCCAAACATATAGTAATATACAGGGGTCCCCGGATTGATTCACAACAGGTATTACCGACAATAAAAATTGGGTAGGAATTTCATATCTAGGAAACTCGGTGGTGGAAACTGCGTGGCGTGAAACTTATTTTTAGTTTAAAAATGGAAATTTTAAAATCAAGCAGGCTTTTATAGTTTAGCAAAAACTATTTTCGTTTCAGGTAAAGTACCATTTCTGTAAGAAATATGCCAAAGTATTACTAAGAATTAGAATAAAAAGTTATGAAGTTATGCAAAATTTAAGAACGACCCACGTATTTTAATTTAGCCAATTTTGGCTCAGGTAAAGTACTTTTTTGCTCACGGTATACCAATTTGTTACCAAAAAAGTTGTTCAGGTCGAAAAGTTATGACGTTATACAAAATTTCAAAAAGATCTTTTTTATTATATTCGCATCGCAAATAATTGATTGATACAGTTATACGTTTCAATAGCAAATTCTCATCATCAAACTGAGATCAGTGTTGCTGATAATGATGATAACTATGATGCATCAAATTTAACAAAATTACGTACTACATATTATGTAATAAATCTTTGCAGGCAAGGATTCTAATTCAGCGATTACAGCGCTGCTGTATGGCTGCAATCCACCCTAACTAATACAACTTAATTAAAGTAACACGAGAAATAATATAAGCAGTAGATAAGTTTTTCAGAAAGTTAACTATTATTTATTATATAATTAAATAAACTGGTAGAGGAATCAGAACTACATTCACAATTTCGCCATCATAGATATCTAATAAATATAATGAATAAAAAAAAAGACTGAGGAGTGACACAAATTGCCTGCGCAAATGTCGAGCAATACTATTTCATAGAATGTACAATGAATCTATATCGGTCATCTAAAATTCTTGAACCTTTTGCGTTATTGTTTGCTTATTTATTGCAAAGTATTGTTCAAACGATCATGAACATGAATTATGAATGTCAACATGTTTGCTCTATTATGCATAGATAAAAGTAAAATTGCGTTAGTATACTACACCGTGAACAAAACGTAGAACTGGTGAATAATTTGTCTTCCTTTCATATGTTGCTAAATTATCCACATACATTCTTGCTTTTATGACGTGAAATAATGTGGCAATAAATATATCAAAGCCTTGTAGGTTTGCTGTAAAATTATGATATATTCAGATATCAATTTTACAACATTAACGTTTTACTATACATGCTTCTTAATGTTTTATTATAAAGATATAAAGCGACACAGCGTGTGTATCCAGATAGTGATCACGCGGGCACAAGACTGGCACTTTCATATATCTCCTCCGAAAAGATAGATAAGGTATTTTTTTTGCGGGACATGAACACGTGAAGAGTATAGATAACAACTGGAACTGTCGTAAATAAATGAAAAATGTCAAGAAGCGGGACATGTATGGGAAATACGTCCCGTGAGCCGGAAAATCTCGTGGAAATTACAATGTCTACCTGATATAATTTTATATGTAGCCCTACACGTTGAAGATCGTAACTTTTAAGTTGACAAGTGTAAAATTTAAGTCTGCGTGGGTGCATTATGGAGAAGATTTTGCGGCTTAATTCGGCGTAAATCAAGTGTAATTTTGGCCGGCTATATTTTACGGCATAAACTTTGTAGTCTACAGAGATAACTCTTTATATCCTTTTACAACAAAATATTATCTAATCATTGACAGTAGCTAGAATGGTAAGGTTTTCATTTAAAATTAGTACTTAAAGAAAGGTATTATACTAATTTGCCAACTACTACTACAACTTCTACTCAAAATCTTAAACTGCACGATATTTACCATAAAAAAAGAACATTCAAGATTTCATATAGAGAGCTATATAAAGATTCAGAATTAGTAGTTTTCTAAAGAAGTCCAATACGCTAGTAGAATCGGCCTTTTCGTTATTTTGTGTAATTTGTTTTTTATAGCAGCTGTATACTTGTGACATTTAATTTTACAAAATTTTAACTTCATCAACTTCAAATTTTCGAGTAGATAATTATGGAAGACAAAAAAAAAAACCAAAAAGAAATGTATTTCGCATGGTGCTTATATTTCTGCTATTATTGGCTTCAGGAAATTTAGCAAGTTGTAGGTAACTGTGTGCCTAATAAAACAATTTGGCTGATTTTTTATTGGTATGATTTTTAAGTTACAACGATGAATTTTGCTTCCTAATGAAAACCATAGCCGACATTCGCAAAAAAAAGTTTTTTTTGAAAAAAATCCCATAACCCGAAATACTTATTTCCAAAAATAAACAACTTATCGTGATTTCCTCTTTTTAATTTCCGAACTGTTCACGTAGCTATGAAAAAAATTAGTAGGTGTACATGCCAGGCACAAAATTCAAGTGAGTTATTAAGAGAAGGCTTTAAACGATGATTGTGGGAAAACCGATGGGGGCACTGCTATCGTTTATAATTAATTATCAGTCGTTCTTATACAACATTATTCCAAAAGATGTCGCCTTAAATTGTACAATAACTGTCAATGTACTACACTACGATGGTTTACACAATAGAAACATAAACGTCGCTGGAGGGAAAACGTTTTAAATATTTATTTTTTGACTCCACATACGACACAAAACAGCATCTAGTGCACCAAGCCAAGTAAGTAAAGAGTCTGACATCATTGGAAACAACCATCGCTTGTATATTCCTTTCAAAGATTCAACAATAAAGGAAACTATAATCTGGCTGTCAAGACAAGTCGCTATCATCTATGTTAGGTTATAGCTGAACAAGGCGGTTACAGATCCCTACTGATCTCCAAAAATAATCTAACACTCCATCGTTATTATTGACAATTAAAATATGTAATTTAGCAGAACATTACTACTTAGGTTCTAATTATTTAAAACTTACAAAAGCTATATTTTTTTCCGCTTTGGGTTGTACGCTTCGTTAAGTAAAATTAAATGCCTAAAACCTTTAGTTGTTGTGAGTAACATGTCTGCAATCGTTCGTATAGATTTAGATATATTCCAGCAAGTTACGTTGTTTGTAAATTTAATCAACAGTGCCATATATTGATTCATGCCTTTTTTAAGGGTCCTTCTTTTTTTACTTTGAAATTATAATCATCCTTATTTTAGCAAATCTTGTATTCCATTGAAATTACTATTTTACATAAAAATAGTTTTTAATAAACTAATAAATAGAAAATATTTTATTAGTTTATTAACAAAGTTACAAATGTAGAAATAGATATGACTAAAATTAAGTAATATGTACTACAAAGTCTCTTAAAGATAGCTAGAGATCGATCATGATCGAAATACTGTTCCAATTACTGTTAGACAAATTATATAGTGCATATTTTCATAATACAAAATACAACATACACCTAATATTACAGCTTTTCTTAGACAGAACCGTTGCGAAAATGAAATTTATGTTGCACGTTTGCAAAACCTTAATCAACATTTAAGGGAAAGTAGACATATCAACACAGACTACCATCAGACGACGAACTCGCATTCAGATATGTACCGCTCTCTCTATTCTTTTCTATCTAATGGAAATATACTATAAGGTTATCTTTTTTCAAAAATCTCAAAATTTGTGTAGAGGCGCTGTTTAAAAGACTGCGTATTATAGAAATCTGTACGACAACATGTTGAAAACGAGATAGTAGTAGAGATGGCGCCTCGTATTGTAATATAAAAGGTTTCATTTTTACTAATAGATGCATTACAATATAGGTATATTGCTGTGTTTTTCGAAATTGTTTCAAAAATAGTGACATTTGTGACATATTTTTTTGCGAAAATGTTTTGCATAGTTTGTGGTCGTTCTAAAACCGAAGTGCAGAAGCTATTTAGCTCTCCACGACAGCTTGATAGGTAAGTTTACATCAATATATGTAAGTAATTTGTCCGTCTATAAAGGCCGGTTTACAGTTCCCAATTTTTTGTATTACGTGCAATAAAAATTGCATACAATAGAGAAAGCGCATGCGCATTCAATGGATTTCAATCAACTGGGGGCAATTTTACTTGTATTGCAGGTGCAATACACGAAATAGAGTATGCGCTATTTTTATTGCACGCAATACAAAAAATTCGAACTGTAAAGCGGCCTTTACAGACGGACCAAATTACTTACATATATTGATGTAAACTTACCTATCAAGCTGTCGTGGAAGCAAAATAGCTGCTGCTACTTGTTTTACGTATTAATATTTTGTAAATGAAAAAAATAAAATCAACGAGTTATATTATCTTTAGTTTGTTATACCTTTATGCAGTAGTACGAAGAAATAAAGTTTTAAAAAATTATTGTAATGTGTTTAATGATTTTATTGGACTATATTCTTGTTTATATGTATATAAATAACAATATAGTCAAATACAATCTTTAAACACTTTGTCCTCTAAAATAAATACAAATGATGAGTATATACTTTTTGAAATTAAGCGGGAAACACTCAAGCGCCATCTACCTAAATTTTGTATTTTTGTGAGAGAGAAAAGAAATCCGAAACGGCATCTTGATTTACATTGAGTTCGTCGTCTGGAGGTAGTCTGTGCATATCAATGTCCACCCACCGTTTTTTTCTACAGATTGTCAATCAACTGTCATTAATTTCTATTTTTGGAATATTATTCAATTTACAAACCTCATTGTTACTATTTCACTTTCTTGACTCGCAGATTAAAAGGATAAAGTGGTGGTAATTTGTTTATTTGTAAAAAATATTTTCGTGTCATTGGTTTATACGTTGGTTTTCCATACTGTTGAACAATAAGTGTTTGACAGTTTAGCACTTCATAGCTGGCTTATTTTAAATATTAAATTGCATTCTCTGTCAATTAAAGCGTAATATTAAAAAGTTTGTTAACATGTTATGCATGACTAAAATCAGAACAAGAAATAAGAAAATATGAGATCGACAGAAAGTACCTAAATCCCATTTAGAAATTCCGAGGACACCATTAGATAGAAGAACACAATGAGGATGCGCTTTTAGTTTTCCTTTGTAATGCCAAACAAAGAGGCCAAAGGTCAAATAACAAAACGAGCTGTTTTTTGATATTCTTTAAAAAAAAATCTTCGATTTCCTTTACTACGGATCCATACCTTTCGATATCGTTTGGTAACTTTTTAAAATTTAAATTTATCTTGCATATCTCACAGTAGGCAAGATCCACATAGTATAATTGTGACTTATTGTCCGATGACAAAACAGGATAAACTAAATAAGTACAAACGCATAAAGAAGTGAGCACAAAATGAAAGGAATAAATTAATAAGAAAAGAAAAATAAGAAATTATCATTAACTTCAACAGAATATGTCAGCATTGCGGATCATTGTAACTAACGGTGACTTCTATAATAAATTCGTTCGAAGGTGTGGTATTGATAAAGTAAAAAACGAGCGAAAGAATGAACGAAGTTCAGAGAAATGGACGGAGGAAAGTAAAAAAGAAAAGTTCATGTAGATTAGATTAGGATTGGGGTGGCCTATGGACCTGTTTCACCGCGACCTTTTTAGATATATTGTGGTCTCCTCTTTTCCTAGAGGGCACTCTCTAATTTTGCCCTCTCAATTAGGCTTATCATCTTTGAGAGCTGCTTCTTTGTGTAGCTACTAGCTGTGGGGTCTTCCACGCCCATTACTAGAAACCTTGTCCTCGCCAGGCTTTCACATTGGCACAGCACATGAACTGGTGTTTCTTCCTCCTCTTGGAGAATCTGTAGGTTGCGTTATATGCCAGGCCTATGTTGTACATATGCCTATTTAGTCTATAGTGACCCGTCAGCGGACCTATTATCATTTTGACAGTCTTCCTATCTTTATTCAGTAGATCTCTAGTAAATTCAGACAACTGTTCCTTTAGGAACTCTTTTGCCTGTCTCTGTCCCGGTGATTTTTGCCACCACTGTGTGGACTGATTATATATCCATTCATTGATGGATTTTTTAATTTGCGATTTGGTAGTGCCAAAATAAGGGCCAGCTGCGACGCATGACCTTAACGAAAGTCGCCTGGCCAGCTCGTCCGGCGCTTCATTTTCTCTCACGCTCGAGTGGCTAGGGACCTAGGCCAAGGTTAATTTTCTTTGGGTGCCTACCTCATTTAGGACGCTTATACAGTCCGAAGTCAGCTTACAGTCCACGTCTATAGAAAATATTGGCACTTTTACCTGGCTCGGTACATCTTTTTATATCACGGACATAATGGTGTATTGCAGCAACCTCAGTTTGGAACACCGTTGTCTTTACTGAGGCTTACCGAAAGAGCCTTTTTAGGCTTCTTCCAGCTCCAACGCCGTAGTCCGTTTTAGAGCCGTCTGTATCATATCAGTTTGAGTCCGCTCTTACTGGAGTATTTGTCTCCCAGCCCTTATCTAGTATTATAACCTAACATTTTCTATCTAGGTCAAAAAAAAAAAAAATTAATGTAACTGTTAACCATCATCCAAACAAATCTCACTGCATTACATACAGACAGCATTCCAACGATCCCACCTCATGCCATATCAATAACGATTCAGCGCTGGACTTTCTCAACGCTCAGTTTGAGGGGTTTGTTATGTGGTAATCAAATTGCAGATGCATAACAAAAGGTGTCCCAAATGTGTACTCCCAGAAAGAGGAATAAAGTCAAATAATTTATCGCCATTGTAGAAAACGAAGTGAATTGTCTTAGAAAAGTAAGAATGTATAGAAGTTGGAACAAAGAAGAATTCAATATAAAGAATGATACTTTGTCAAGCAAAATTCTGTGATCAATAATATCGAAGGTCAGTATAGACACGTAGATATTCGATCACTCCGCACTACAAAAGATTTGATTGGGTTTTGGGTCAGTATAAACTTCCACCTGACCTTGGAAATCAATTGTTCACTTAGAAATTAACATACAAAGACAAGATTACTGGTTGTTGACCTTCCTTTCATAAAATCAAGTTGGTTGGGTAAAATATATGAGAGTGTATTACAACGAAAACAAGAATGAGAGACTTTCTTCAAGCAGCTTGGTAGAATTCGATAAAATGGTAATCGGTTTATAGTTATTGACACAGTTTTTGTCATCTTACTTAAAAGCAGGACTTCATTCTTGCATGTTTCGCATGGGAAAAGTACAAGTACCAATTGTCAAACTGATAATATAGGTCAGAAGATTCGCAAGCACAAATCGACCATCATGTAGGGGAGAGTTGGGTACTTCTTACTACAATCTTTATCAGCAATATTCTTCTGTGGACATTTCAGAATAATACCATAATTAATACTTCTATAGTAGTGAGTGAAAGGAGTACATTTAAAATGAGTAATTTTATAAGAAAATCATTACTATGCGTATTGAAAAAAAAAATGGAGAGAAAGGCATCAACTGCTTCCTGATATGTGTCAATACGCATATCATCATCAAACAAAACCTTAGGTATACGTGTGTTGTGTATTAATTGAAAGTGAATTGATCGTAGAGTATGAGTTCTCAGTAGTTCTCAGTTTTTTAGTTTTGGGTTTGAGATTACGGGTTTTGGAAACCATATAGTATATGGTTATAATAACAAGGTGCAGAAGAAGTATGTTTTTCAGGCATGGAGGTAACCCAAAATCAATATAACAAAACATTAACCCTTCGTTAGTGTGGTGGGGTATGCCACACCCCAGTATGTAGGCATGTAGGTTATATTGATTTTGGGTTACCTCCATGCCTGAAAAACATACTTCTTCTGTACCTTGTTATTATAACCCATATACTATATGGTTTCCAAAACCCGTAATCTCAAACCCAAAACTAAAAAACTGAGAACTACTGGGAACTCATACTCTTACGATCAATTCACTTTCAATTAATACACAACACACGTATACCTAAGGCTTTGTTTGATGATGATATGCGTATTGACACATATCAGGAAGCAGTTGATGCCTATTGAAATCATTATACTTCTTAAGAAATGATCCATTTCCTAGAAAATCACGTCGCTTATAATCATTGGTGGGAAATGCGAATTTATAACCCAGTGATGAAGGGAATGTAAGACATGTAAATAGCGCAGGATGGTAAGGATCTACAGGAACGTGTTTGCACTACTTAATTTCCAATTCTTGCCAGTATTACTTAATCGGAATATTAACAATTTTATAATCATTCTGTCTGCTTGTTTTTAAAAGCTAAATCGATTGACTGATCTTTTCAGAACAACTTGTTATGATTTTTGCACATAATTAGTACAGGTTCATAATATTTTGTATTTTCAATTTTAGTTATTCACATATAGAGTAATCATTTCTTAGTGTGTAGATGTATATCGATTATACGTAAATACATGCATAAACTATACCGCCAATGACACACCTCATATGTGTGTCACTTGAAATAAAAATTAACTAGGCATCATTGTAAATAAATGCGCACTCAAGTTTCAGACGAGACTGAAAGACGCTTTATTTAACAAACACTCGACCGTCTTTAATGCCCTATTAAAAAGCCTTTAAAACCGCTGGAATACATAAAGGCGTTTATATATTCAATTAGGGTTTCGTATAATCAGCGTTTATCATGTTCTCTGATCTGTAAACATGTTTCTTAAAGTGAGCAGGTGGCTCTTCCATTTTCCTATGGAACTATGCATGTACGGAGTTGGATATACATAAACAGGCAACAGAATAGATGGTTGTTTTAAATTTCAATACATTCTAGAAATTTATAAGCTTTAACACGCGATATACAACATAAACATATTAACAATATTTGAGCTAAAACTGTTTTTTTTCTTCTGGCCGTTTATAGGTATGATATTAAAATAGTTTAATGGATATATTAATTATATTGTAAAACTTGTTAATTACATGAGATGATATTGATTTACCTTATATATAGATGAAATGAATGTATATTCAACAACATCCTGTTGCTCTATCATTATTTTTTTTATATTATAACTTTTATGAAAGAATTACTACATTTAAATATTAATAAGTATGAAGTATACTGGGAGATATTACAACAAGTAAGGATGATTTTTGTTACGTTGTTTTTAATATACAGAAAATCTTTTTAACGTTACAACATATAGAAGAACTGGCATAAATTATTAAAATAATGATGCATAGATATTTGATATATAAGCAATATCTGTACGCTCGTTTATAAAGTTTTTCGTTTTTATTGTAAATCATTTCCAAGATATTTCTAGTGTGAAAATTATGTTCTATGGCAATTATTGCAGTTTTGATGAAACTAAAATTATAACTGTTGGAAGAAGTACCAGCTGATAGATAGACCAGAAGATAATTTATTTGAATAAAAGATATTATTTTTAACTGTAATTTTCCAAATTGAACCAGAAAATTCTAAGTTAACGCATATCATTTAAAAATTACTATATTTACGACGGTAATTTCCCAAGTTGTAAGAAATTTAAAGTTTTTCCTATGAAATATTAATATTTTTCTTGATAATATTACAATGTTAGAGATTTTTTTCTAAGAAACAGAAATTTTTCTGCAATATTCACGTGAAATACCTGTATTATGAGAAAATTTCTAACATTTCGACATACGTACATTTACCTCCATTCGGTGCGAAAAATTATCAAAAAAGTGATTTTTACCAGGAAAAATTACCTACATTTTTCAGTGTGTACCTAATACTTGGTTTTTAATGGCTTTAATGATGTTAACTTTTAGCACAGAGGATATACTTGCCGGTCACCCTTGCCAAGTACAATATACGTTCGTTGAATAAACTATTCTGCAAATGTAGAGACCCAATACTGTTGCTTTTTACTCCATTCTTTGTCCTCAATGTGAGTCGATTTTTATTGGACAAACCTTACAATATCTTAAAAGTAGGGTTAGACAACACATGAATGATTGTAAGAAACTATCTGGCAGTAGTAGTAAGTCAGCCTTGGTTGACCATCATGGTAATATGGGACACCTTTTCAACTTTGAGGGTGTGTCACTGAACATTCTTATTTTAAGAGACTTTTCTTAGACATGTATTATATCAACATTAATAAAAACAATATTAACTTTCGTAGTGATATCAACAATTTAAGTAACTGAAGAATATAGAAATGATAATAGTGGTCCTGCCTAAAATTTTATGTAAAATCTATAAATAAAACTTGTGAATAGGAAGGACCACTATTATCATTTCTATATTCTCCAATTCCAAACACCATTCACACAGGATTACTTCAATTATGAATTTAAGTAATATTTATTCATATCTTTTTGAAATTGATAGATATTTACATAAAAAGTACTTGTATGCTTGCTTTCCGATCATCCTGTGTATAGTTTACACCCTGTACATTACTGACTTTCCATACTTTAGTGCTTTCTTTTACCAAGTTACACTTCATAACCTCTCCTGTATTTCGTCGTCATGACCTCTTCCCGAACTTGTTTTCGCTTTAATTTTAAATTTAAATTTCAAGATTGTGACTTCACAGTATTTTTTAAAATGTTGTTGTTTTGTGTTATCGCTATCAACATATACTCACACTGTAAGTTCTTCTTTCTGCTTTCTCTTACAAAATTAATTGGTTGTAATTCTTTGTAGCTAATTCTCTGATGAAACAATAAATTGATTGCGAAAGCTCAGAATTGAGCATTTGCGATTTTGATTCAAACTTCGGCTGCTAACTCATTAACCTTTTACATTTTGTAATTCTAACGAGTACAGCCAGTACTTCCTTTCATCTATTATTGAGTAACACCTCGTTAATTAAAAAAAAAGACACGTTCAAAAGTGCTTATTTGTTTGCATAGAGAATCAAGTAAGGACATAAAGTTAGACGTGATTACTTTGGGCATGCAATATTTCACTTAAATTTATGTATAACTTGAGAATATAGTCGATAAAAAACAATAAGTTGTACAGTTAGCAATCTAGATAAAGAAATAACGACAGTTAGTGTAGTCAACAAATGTTGGTATTTAAATTATATTAAGCAAAAAGTAACCAATTCTTTTTATATTTTATTTTTGTAGGGTAATATTGCGTTGGGCATTGCAGGTCAATATAACGGACAATTTGTTATAGAATAAGGTATATTTGTGCAGCTACTATACCAACACACCCAATAATTAATATACCATATGGCTACGGGAAAAGGGACGATATAACATACAACCACATAACGTAAATGCACCAATTTCTGACCCGGTCCCAATTACTAACACCTTCTCTGTATTTTTTCCTATAATGGTTTCTTTTGTTGTGTTTTACCGTAGCTTTCGATTGAAAATAATCCCGCAGACATTTACTTTAAGTTTAAAAATCAAAATTGTTCTACCAGTATCATCTTGAAATCTTAAAATATTGACATCATTCTATCCCTTAAAGTGTCGGCAATTGGGACTTCTACCTTATGCATATAGGCCTATGTATACATCACGATAATCGCGCCCTAGAATGGACGTGCACCATAAATGATGGTTATCGCAAAATTCGACACCAATAGAAAGGGCACTACTATTTAATCTCTTGTCCGTATTTATTTTTTACTTAGAGGTTGCGCACGCCCTTAATAGGGGAAGTCGTTATACTGATGCAGTAGAAAACCTTAATGTAGTGATATTTAAGAAAATGTCGTAAAGATGGTGTTGCGGATTATTCCACTACCTTTACAATCCTTATTCAGGGGTTAGCTAGAGAGGGCTATATTATATTCATCTGAGAACTCATTATTATTATTATTATTACTGTATTGTATTGGTATTGTACAAGAGCTACTTTGAACGACAAAACAGCTCAAACGATAGTGTCCATAAGAAGCCCATCTTCAGCAAAAGTAAGGCAATACAAAAAAAAATACTACAGCTCTGTGTATATCGTACTGGGTATTACTCAAGACTAGTTTGGTCTTATTTTATTACCATTCTATTCACGAACATTACACATCAATAAGGACACCAAGGCGTTATAAAATGATTAATTGCTTCTACATTACTTATTAATATTATGTCTGAATTCCAGCGAATGATATAATAAGAAAAATGAATGCGAACGTAACAAAAAAATGAAGAAAACCACCATTGGTACGCATTGAATTCAAAACCGGATCGAAAAATCCGCTGACGACTCGCGAGAGTGCGACGCTATAAAGACGGCAGCTGTTGCACGGACTGACCGCACTGCTAACTACTACGGGCGGCACACTTGGGCAAAGATCGCGCGTTCAGAAATCGCGAGGTAAACGACCGAAGTCGTTGTTGACCCAGGCAGCAGAACGTGACCTTGAACGTAAACGCAGTGACCTTCAGCGTGGTGCCAACTTTGCGTTTTCTCCCACACACTTCGTTACGCAATCGGTGCGCCTCCGCCTCTCTTAACTGACCCAATTGTCAGCCACCAGAAGTGTGAGGAACCACGCCGAAAGAAAAAAGAGAAAGAAGAGAAAATATACCCAACGACACACATAAACACATATGTTGTGCGTTTAATCTACACTGAAGGCTGGCATTGTGCGTACCAACGCATAAATGCCAATTCATAAAGTTGCAACTTTTTCTTCGGTAATTATTTCCTAACAAAGCAATCTACTTTCTTCCAGGTTAACTCTTTTGCTTATCTTAGATATAGCGTTTCTAAAAACAGTGCAGTTCAACAGATTCAATGGAAGACGTCTTCTTGCAATTAATTTAAGCTTTCGGTTCTATGTGGAATTCCATAGTTAGCAAATATCAAATGTAACTAACGATTACTATTTGTAAACAAATTTTATCACTTGTATACAACGTGTTTTACTGACAAGGAATTCCTCTATAATTCATAAACCGTAACATATTATAGGAAAAAAAGTTTGTATGTATTGCTGTAGAATCATGATTTGTCCATAATGCAAAATTATCTAACCAAACTTTGAAAAACCTTAGTACGTGCACTGTCAAATATGTTTAGTACTTATACTTCACTTTTAATATACTGGGCCACTAAAATGTAAACTCAGTCAACTTCAATTCAATCCCTTTTTTTAAACAAATTGAACATTCTCTACATACATCACTAAACTCTCATTAATAAATACTTTGATTTTTGTTAAACATACCCTATGTCTGTTTCTCTTATTATGGTTTTCATTTATTTCAGTCGTATTTATAAACCCAGTAGCTGACATTTTCTTAACAGTAAGTTTTTTCTTGTTTACTCGTATTTGATGAAAGTAATTTAGGTATTTGTATGAAACAAAATTGCCGACAAAAATTATACGAGGATGTACAGAAAAATTCTTAGCCTACTATGGAAGCATACAAAATGTGAAAGTCAAAATATTTTATTATTCAACATACTCTCCTCTTAATTGCATACATTTATTACATACAACGAATCTGCGACGCCTCTAGACCTTTCAAAATTAAATTTTTATCTTGCTCTGCAAACCAGGCCTCCACAGCTTCTATCACCTCTTCGTTGGAAGAAAATTTACGACCTTCTAAACTATTTTTTAGTTGAGGAAAGACATGGTAGTCGGACGGAACCAGATCTGGTAAATCAGGGGGGTGTGCGAGTAATTCAAACCCTAAATCACGAATTGTTTGCAATAATATAATCCAATATGTGATTTGTGTGGAGGGGCATTGTCCTGCAAAAACAAAACACCTTTCCAACAACTTTCCACGTCTTCTCTTCTTAACTTCTTGCCGTAGAGTGCTCAGTAACGTCGAATAATAATTCCCAGTTATTGTTCTACCCTTATCCAGAAAATGAATCTTAATAGCTCCATGGCAATCCCAAAAAACTGAAGCAAGAACTTTTCGAGCAGATCTTTGAACACGAAGCTTCTTAGGCCTTGGAGAACCGGAGTGTGTCCATTCCATCGATTGTTGTTTTGTTTCTGGGTCGTAGAAATGAACCCAAGCTTCATCCATAGTAACAATACGGCTTAAGAAGCCTGCATCTTTTTCAAACCGATGACAGATCGAACGCGATGTTTCTACCCTTGCACGCTTCTGGTCAACATTCAGACATTTGGGGATCCATTTTGCAGAAATCAAATCGACGTGAACTATATGATGGTCGCGTACACATGAAATATTCAGTACCTCGGATATCCTTTAGCCCAATTCGGTGGTCTGACAAAATCATGTCATGAACTGCATCAACATTTTCGGGGACGGACACAGAAACTAGCCTGCCCGGTGTTCATCTTCAATGGAAAATTTACTCCTTTTGAAGGTCGCAATCTATTTTTTCTCGGTGGCATACGAAGAACATTGAGCGTTAAGGGTATTAAGCATATCTTCGTAAATCTGCTTACCTCTTACCCCTTCAAATACAGGTACTTGATAATTCGATACTCCAATTTTTCGATTCGACATCCTTTTCTTCAAATTTTATTGCGCAACTTTGGTTGGACTTTTTGACGTGAAACTTGACACTGTCACAAGACTGGCACTTCTAATAATTTGTTATTTTTTTGTTGCTATGGTATCGGAATATTTCCTTTATCCACGAAACCGGTCTAGGCTAACTAGATACCAATACATTTTCGTATGTACCCTTGATAAAACCAATAGATATTACGTTTTTGCATTACCCATGCGGCAGAAATATCTGTATTTACCTAATTGTTTTCATAATGGTTTTTATAAATACTTTTTAAAAAATGGAGCAAAAAAATACTTTTTAAATTTATTATATAAAAATTAGCACATTCATAACATCCTTGAATTTAAAATGTTTGTGATTTGTTCAGTTTACAATAATTATTTTACGTTTACAATTTGAGTTACTTGTACAGTTTGGCATAATTCTTTTGTTTTTTCTTTTCACTGCAAGTATACATTTTTTCTCTCTTTCCTAATTACCTTTTCAACTTTTAATAAGATAATTAACTTTTAGATCTTTTATGTATTTCTATATTTGTTTTGCTCTCCCTAATAATACTTAGTTATTTACCTTTTGTTTTAAGTAGCGACTATTTTATCGTTGTTTTCAATTTTTAGCTCCCAGCCTGACCTGAAAATGAGTGTACACACTCGAAACGAGTTGCTTTTACCGTTCATACACTTTCACGTTTCTGCGATATCAGTTTTTTCTCACACCAGAAAAAGTGTATTACGACTGTATTAAAAGCACACAGTAGTCAACAAATTATTAATATTATTAAAAAGACAACACTGCTCATAATGTATTTAGGCTTATTACATTCGGCCGGGCTGTAAAACGTTTAATGGTTCAGAAAACTTAAAGTTATCAGGAATTTGTAGTTTTCAGAAAACCAGATTTTGAAAAATTATGGGAGAAAACTATTGATACAGCAGTATCTAATCAGACAAGATTATTGAGTATCTAATCAGACGAGATTATTGAGTATAACAGGGTGGTGACTTCTGAATACATTCAAACAGAATTTGGAGATTAAATAAAATTCATGAATTTAGTGAATTTCATGTGTTTGAGTCTATAATTTGGTAAAATTCATAATTATATTTTATGATTATATTATTATTTTATTTTAATAAAATTGGGTAAGTAAAAGTATATGGAATTTAATTAATGCGTTTTGTTCGTTAAAGTATTGTTGCCTCATAATTTTATATTTTCCAGATTATTTAAGACTTCATTCAAAAAAAGAAAAAACTGCCTCTATAAAAATGTACAGCAATTTTTTTCGCAATTTTCTTTTTTTTGTCGTAAATATAATTTACTTAGAAATTAAAAAAAAAAACTTTTGTGGGACGCTCTTCACTTAACTCTTTAATATAAAACATAACAAAAGTTATTGAAAGATATTCACTCACACGTGAGAAAAAAGAATATAAAGATCAACAGCTTCTAGATCTCCAAATACCTACCAAATTATTCAGAAAACTATTCTGAAGAAAATAGTACCAAAGACCAGACGATTGAATCAGTGCTTTCCAACTTATCAAAGAAAAAATGGGGGCCACTAAAAAGACATTCTCGCAAGTGTCCGAATCCCCTTAACAAAGTTTCCACACCAACCAACCACAGTTTGCTTTCAAGTATTCGGGTCTAAGGATAGCGAGATAGCTGGAAAATAGTTCCAATTTGCCGACAATTAACAACCCAATGCAGGAGTCGGCAAACCTAAATATTTACATTGCTTGCATCTAAAGATCCACATATATTTTTTATTAATGCACCTGAAGGTTGTTTAATAAGTTCAACAACGATACTATGAGTTTTACTTACTTAAAGCTTTTACCATCGATACATTAGACAGACTCCTTAAAAACGAATAAAATATCTATTACAGAAATATTTACAAGAATTGTGAGAGCTTTCAGAGAGAGGTAGTCATTTTAGTATTAATACATCTCATTTCCCTAAAATTTCATAGTTGTACATTCTGAATTCCAGGCAGTGCGTAAACCGAGGTGTAAACCTCCTTTTAACGGAATTCTTCCTCAAAACATGATGATTAGGTAATTACATCCTGCTTATTTTCCACCAATATTAATAGCGCTGGTTATCTTCTGCATGTAACACCTAATAATGAGAAGTTTAGTTTCAATTGAGGTGCAATCTCTTTTACTTAAACTTGACAACTACAGTTGCATTAATTAATAAGATTATATGGTGATTGCGAGTACGAGCACCATTACTACATATACTAAGTGAAACATTTCCTACTTTGTTGCAGATATCAGACATGGACTTGTTAATTTATAGCGGAATCGTCTGCAGTAAATATCAATGATCTTAATAAGAACATCGTAAAACCATTTGCTGTATGTATTACTTAAGTACGAATGTGTGTAAGCTCTTACATTCATGTTTCCGATAACTCCGGTTTAGGATCGTTTTGGATGATACCATTATGTTTAACGGTTACGCTTCTTGTTTTATAAACAGTGTCAGAAAAATTAATCATATGTATCATTAAATGCAACTTCAGATTATGGGGTTATCGAAATTATGGCGACGAATGGGCAATAAAATTCGCTAAACTGTTTCGAAATCTATACATTATTACGTATACATAAAAAGGCTAAGAACACATCCTCAAGAGATCAGAGGATTTTAACTTTGTACCTACAGCTTGTCATTCCTTAAAATAATTCTGTAGTTTGTTGCTCATACAAGTTTAAAAATACATTTTATGTCAAATAAGAATTTGCTGAAGTGGAAAGTCAGATGTGTCATCTAATATACTAGAATAACAGGCAACTTTTTTACTCTTCTTGCAAAATTAGATTGACAAACGTACATAAGTGGTATTTCATATGGAATTAATGTGCGTTTGAAAAGTGAAACGTATTCTATTAAGTAACACCCGTTACGAGAGCGCTCATTGCTCCATTTACGTCACGGTATTATTAATCGATTCACTTTTATAACGTATAACAAAATAGTTTTGAAGTGACAGTGTTTATAAATCAGTCCAGTCGATTTATTGGAATGCTCACCAAATTTCTCGGCCAGGTTCCGATTGGTTCTAGCACTTGAAAGAAAGATAATCTGCGTTTTAATAAAACGGACGCAGTCGCATTCGCGTTCTCTTGCTTCGGTGCACCTGTTCATCCTGAATTGACGGCTCAGAGTTGTGGAACTCACGAACTATGGCATGCGAGAAGATATGTTGCGTGTTTTGTAATAAAATCTTGCATGCAAATTTTAACTTCAGCAAATATGTTGCAGCTTCATAAATTCTTGATTCTCCGTCTTTCGTCTGCGTACATCTTTGGTAAGTGTGCGAGCGTACTCATATATAGAGGAGCATACTGCAACATTAGAACATTTCTTTCATATTGCAGTTTGCAGGTGTTTACGATATAACGTTTCAAGAAACTCTTGTATTAATGCGGAAGCCCTATTGTACTGGAGGTGGTGTTAAAACAATTAACTACACTCTTGCAGCTGCTACTACTGACTACATGCGGCTTTGTTTTCTCACAGAATAAAAATAATAGTAATAATAATTCCCTAATTTTCTAATTTGAAAACATCGTATATATTAGTTTATACAGGCACTCAACTCCAACTTAACAAAAAAAAAATGCAGTTACATAAAATATTTTAAGTTATTTAATTTCCGATTTGATTTTACAACTAGAGAGGGTTCGAAATTCAATACTTTTGTTTAAAAATAAACTACAACAAGCAAACCTTTTTATCACTGTTGGTGAATTAGTCACTTCTTTTTATAACAATTAGGGTTTATTTAAAACTATTTTTTTAATGTTTCAACAATTTTATTGCCTTCTGCATAAAACTAAACTACTTCATTTTAATTTATTGCGTCAAGAATAACATTTAAAAAAAAATGTTTTTTATTTTATATTTAAAGTTTCAACAAATTTAACTGCGCACTTTCTATTTTATACAAAATAGAACACTTTATATTCAATAATAATAATAATAATAATAAGCTTTACTGCTTCTTTGTACATTGAAAGAACAAAGGCAAACGTCAAACAAAAGGAAAGAAACTTTAGAAGCTTATATCTAGGAAATCTATTAGATTATAAGGCTCAAGTTTTTAAAGTAAGTTGCATACAGCACGTTTAAAAACATAAAAGTTACTTTCTTGTTTGATTGCATAAGGTAAATTGTTAAAGAATTTAAACTTACATAATGAAAACTTTTTTCAGTTAATAATGGTCTGTGTTTGAGATAGCAGTAGTCTGTTTTATTTCGAATATGGTGTGTTGAAAGGAATTAAGGTCAAACAGATGTTTATGTTTAAATAGAAATAGCAAAAATATCATTAGAAAATTATTTGCCCTAAAATGACCTCTACAAGACTGATTATAGTTTAGCCGTAACATCACACGTAAAATCTTTTTTTGTGCAACAAAGACTCGATCTGGGTCCTTACTGCCACCCCAAAAAATAATTCCAAATCTAAGGTAGTGACAACTGATTGACAGATAAATTATCCGCAAACATTAGCCTTGACTACATCGCGAAACATTCGCATACCAAAACAAAGTGAGTTAATTTTTAAAAAACTAAATCTATGTAACCCCTCCACTTAAGACAATCATCCACAGTGAGACCTAAGAGCGGGATTGAACTTTGAACATCGTAGTCTTAGTCTACTTCTTTAGTCCTCCTCTACTATAGTGAATACTTCAACTATTAGAAGTTTTAACTAAGTTTAAGTAAGTAGAACCACTGTCGATGACCGTCTCAAGCGTGGGGCCCACAATAACAAATGAGGTACCATCACCATAATTCATTAGAAGAGGTTTATTAAGTATCGGAGGGCATTCGGCAGCATAAATATCCTATATAATATATCAAAATAAGTTACAAAAAACGCTAGATAGAGCTTTTAACATCTTCAACTCTCTAGTGTATCTTGCATTATTAAATTTCAATTTAATTATAAAAGGCATTTCCCTGTATGGTGCGAGCAGCAGTGTGATAAGAACCGCGAACGTGAAATCAGAAAAAAATTGAAACAATAAAAGGAGTGAAGCAAAGAGGAGTGATCATTCCACTTCTGTTTCTATTGCGTATGGATGAGGTATTGAAGAAATATAATGAAAAAGCCATCAAGGCACAAGTCCGATACAGAAATCTACAAAGAATCACAGTAACAGAATGCATTATTTCGTTTCGCATTAATTGCCAGCTCTGAGAAAGTTCCACAGCACAATTTAAATGTTGGGAATAAAGAATTAGAACCACACTCTTTGTTTATGAAAACTAAATTATTACAAATCATTCCAACCCCGTTCTCCACCTAAAAAAAGGTACTACACAAGGCTACAGATTCTAAGTACTATATGGGTTCCATAACAATTGAAATGTTCCTACTCTAACTAGATAATTTCCCTATGATCCTTAATAACAAAAATATAATACAGTAGTCTCGCGGCCATATGAATACTACTTTTGCGAAATGATGAAAACTGTGATATGTAGTTCACATGATCGCGAGTCTACTGTAAATCAACTGACTTTCGTTATCTCCCAGCATTCGCCAAGGACACTGATTATGTATAATATACTTATATATAAAATCAATAGCCGCGGAGTAAGGGAAAACCATGGCAAAAACCTTGGGAAGATCTGGAAAGAAGTCCCAGACCTTATTACTGATAGCCGCAAATCGTCATAATCCTTCTGAGTGCTGAAGAAGCAGCCTCCGCGTCTCCTTAAATTCTGACAGCCTTGTCGTCCTCGCGTATCTGCTCTCTTTTTCACACATTGGAAATTGAAACAGGAAATTAGAACCACAGGGAATGAAGTTAAAACTCCGAAAAACGAAAGTGACGCATGTATTATAATATAATTTTTCAAAAAAATTATTTCGCGGCAAAATTGCAGTCTAATTGATGTCAATGAAAATGTACAATTTGAAGTTTAGAATAAACTATGATCTATATGTGTTTTGTATTACTCTTTTAATTTACGCATAACCAAACAACATGACGGCGATTATTTTACTGATTTTGCAAAATTTGTTCGCGAATGTGTTTGTAAATGCTGTAGATCTTCAGGAAAAAATACGGCTGTTCTAATTTTGGGTAAAGACTTCAAATTTAAAATATAAAAAGAATCCAAAACATCATTTTTTTTCGGTGCTCCGGTTGATATGGAATGACTAATATGAAACGACTGGACAGCGATAGGTAGTAAGAAATACTGGCAAAAGAATACAAGAACGGCCAGAACTAACATGGAATGAAGTGGTGGGTGATACTTTCAAGATAAAGAGTATCACATGGGAGGAAGCAGTAAAGTTATCAAGAGATAGGAAAAGAAGTAGAGGGAAAACAACTTGATAAAGAATTGTATTTAATATAAGAAAGAACCAAACCTCGATTCCCTTGATACTATCAACAACCAAAATATCTCTAACCTCAATGTATATAAAATGCAAAATACTTGTTTGGCCTCAAATTTAAGCATGAATTATGCCAAATATCGCCGATCCCTTTCGATATACATCTACATACATAAAAAACTTATGCCGCTATAATCCATATACGTTAAGACGAAAGGGCCTGTACGATGTCGAACACTGGCGTTAGAAAAAAGGCTTTCTGTAGTAAAACTTCTGTGTGAAGTGTGAAGAACTCCTACAACAAACAGACACCATCCAAAATCAAGGCAGATAAATATGGGGAAATTTTTGTAGTGATTAATCATCTTAACATTTGTTCTTAATATTTTTAGCCCACTTGTAAATACGATGGCTCATATATAAATTCACATGTAGGGACCAAAATATAATTTAATTTTTATTAATTGACGAAAAATAAAAATGGATTTTTTTTAATTTATTGTAAGTTCCAAATTGGGAAATTAATGTGGAAGATTAGTAGCAAACGCCATCAATCTTTTAATTTAATGTCTTTTGCGACCGGTTTCAGCATGATGTCGTCATCAGGTACAAAAACGTCAACAGAATTATAATGCTATGTCAAATATGTCGAAATTTTTTTATCAATAAACATTGTTTCCGTGGACCCCTAGTTATGACTTTAATATGAGTTGCATTAAGTCTCTGCACCCGAATAGATATCGATACCAGGAAAGATAAATTAATATGATTCAATAATTACACGACAGACTTCAACAAGCACATCGCTCTACAGCTATGTTTTAAATTAACTAGCCTATAATATACTTAATTATAGATAGTTTTGATTATGATTTAAACAACGTAAAGACTCGGTATCCTGTTTTCTTGCTTTTCGGCGTTAGTTTAGCTTTAGGCGTTGTATTTTTTATTTTCAGTATTCATAAAAGCTAAGATGACACCTTCACTTTTATGTTTTTAAAATTAAATTCGTTTTCGGATTACTTCTGCATGTTTCCTTAGTTATTTTGTTTTTTGGTGGAATACTCGCATTGCAATAAAGTCATTTACTATTATTATGTATACTTTATCTGTAATTTTGTAATATAATACTTATATGTACTACGTATTTTTGAAGGAATGACAAACTGTGTTAAAGTTAAACCATACATGAGCTAACACATCCGTTTCTTAATATAGTCAAAAGAATTAGTATTCTCGTTACTACGTCTAAAGAATTTTTTTTTTATGTGGCTTATTTAACATTAATTTTTAATCAATGTCTCCCTATTTCCATTCATAGAAATTCCAAGAGGATAATTAAAATATTCATTGCTTGTCAACATTACATACATCAATCTATCAGCACATGCATCTATTTATCCTTATTTACATAAAGCAAATACCATTCAGACAACCGTAAAATATTTGGTGAGGTGATTGGTTCCTTATTACTTTCTAATATCCATCGTCAATAATTAGCAATCTGTAAATATGTTAACACAGAGGCGTCACCTGTTTCTTAATGTATTCAAGAAACGATAAAAGCGATCAAGAAACCAGCGGTGAGTATCACGTAGAGATGAAATTGAAATTTGCATGTTAATTAATCAGGTAATAGATTATAAAACCAATATATGCACAACGCCTGCATACGTAATGCAAATTTGCGCATACAAACATCGTCACCGTAAGCAATTACTAGATTATTACATGAGTAAATACCTACTGATACAGGAATTCCTTTATTTTATTCTATGTAAGGTTATTAATGAACGGCACCATGAATATTAAATTTCTTTAGTGGCTGATGGGGCTGGCAGTGTGTACTTTGAATTACAATTTAATTTCATTCGACATTAACGCAAAAAAAAACACCGAAGCATTTATGTATTTACTCTGGTAATATAGCTAATACTAGTTGGAAGTAAGATTCTTTGGAGGGCAGGAAGTGGTGTCAAGTTCGTTGAAAAAAATCAAGCTTCATCTGGCTCGGATGAAAAGCAACCTACTAGAAGGTACCTGCCTAGAGTTGTAGGTATCCCTGTCAGAATTAAAGCCAGGACGGATAACAATATCTATGTTGCCTATATGAGCCCGTAAAAAACGTGGGAGTTAGGATCAAATATACAGCAACAAACTGCAATAAGTGAACTTAGCAATATACACGTGTTTAGAAATAACGCGATCAATGTAGAATACTTCGGCAGGTTCAATGGAGTACTTCATAAGCCTGCCTCGTTACCATTTGGTGATACTGATGGAGGTAAGAATGGAGCATCTCAATTTGTAACCAAGTAGAAGATATGTAGAGTTGGGATACATTTTAGTGTTGTTCATCAACTGGAAGACCACCTTTTGGGAAAGAGATCGCATGAATTCAATATATCCAATAAACAAGAAATTTCGAGGAATAAATCACGAATCGAATAAGGGACCAATCCAACTACAGGGGCAGATACTGTGAATAGACCTGGTGTACAGACGGATCAAAAACCAAGAACGAGGTTGGAGTTGGAATCTACAGTGAGGTGAGGAGAGTAATTTTCCTTCCACTCGAAAAATTGATTTGTCTAATCAATCAGAAGGCTCAGAAAAGCAAACGGATCCATATTGCAACAGGCAGCCACTGGTAGGCACTGGTAAACCGCAAAATACGATGGTATGGGCATTTATTCGAGAACTGAGTAACTTGGCCGACCGCAATAAAGTAATTTTACAGTGGATGTCTCGACATTCCAGAATCCAAGAAAACTGAAACGCCATTAAGTTATCAAGAAAGGGATTATCGGATTCATATAAGGTCCAGAACTCATTCTATGCGTGTCTAAACACTCATCGCTAAAGCAGCTAAGCGGCTATGTCAAAGAAAGGCACAAGGTACGTTGGTACAATACGGCTAGCAGAGGCCTTTACGTCACCATTAAAAAAAAGAATGAAGTACTACTTACCACTACTCCTACCAGAGCACTGTACACTGAAAAGACACTTACAGAAACTTGGAATCAACACTGGAGATGCCAACTGCACCACATTCTGTGAGAATGCGAGGCTCTAGACGCAAAAAAGACACACGCTTTTAGCTAAGTGAAAAATGAACCCAGAGCATTATTTTGACCAATCACTTGTGCATATTAGTACAGGCTACCAGTGTACTGAAACGGCTGGTATATTTTAATGGATAAAAGAAATGGCACATTAAGCACAGAAAGCCGAAAGAGATACAGTGTTTCCAGAGACTCTATATTAGATAGCTTCCACAACAACAGAAGGTACAACTATTTTGAAGGAGATGGAAGAGTCACAGGCTAGTTAAAAAATCAAGTTTCATCCGTCCCGCACAAAAAACAATCTTTTAGTAAATCTATACTTCGAGTTACATATACACCAATTTACCAGATGGTAGAAGCCAGATTTTAAAGAAAGGGAGAAAGACAAGTTTAAGGCGGGAGAAGTAGCTCAAGTTGTAGATATCGTAGAAACAGTGAGTGGTATGCCAGTGAGGCAACAGGATCACTAATGACGGTAACGCACAAATGTCATCTAGAAGAAACACTGAGTCAAGAACAAGAGATCTGATTAAAAACAACTCGTCACTGCGACGTACGATTGTCTCGATTGGAACAACAGATTTTTTACAGCCTCGAAGAAAATTATCGCTGGAAGATGAAACCTAGCTCCAGATAGAAGCGTCCGTGGAGGATCTTTGAAAGGGCGTAGCATTATATGCATATATAGCATACTACTGTTGAATCTAAGGACCACCCAAAAAAGCTAAGGATACCAGTCATAATACTAGAGTAGTGAATACTACTAGTAAGGGGCAAAGTAAGCAGTCTAGGATATCGGATACTATCCGATTTATAGTAATGCCTTGAGAAATATCCAAAAAATACTTAAACATGTTGCTGTTAACCAACTTTAGTCGCAGATAAATTTGGCCCATGAGCTTTTCTTCATTACTGGGTTGGTAACTGGACACTGCCCTCTGAAAAAGCATCTATACAACACAGGCCGTGTAAGCGAACCGTGGCGTAGAAGATGCGAGCTACAGGAGGAAACGAGTTCACATGTAATCTGCACATGTGAGGAACTGAAGTACTCAGGCAGAAATTATTCGGGAGAGATCTATTGGAGCCCTCGAAAGTCTCAAGTTTCCACTGGGCAAGATACTGGGCTTTATAGAGAACACCAAGCTGCTCGAGTGGAAATAAGAGAATCAATAGGGATGGTACAATGAGCACCAAGCTCAAGTGCCCGGACATCAAGTGCCCACCCTAACCTGAATGAATGAATGAAATGAATGAATGAGCCTTTCTATGATGACCCTGAACTATCTGGGTCCAAGGACTGACTGCCAGGGTTTTATTTATAGCGGAACTAAATTTTAGTGAACAAATAAAATATTGTCGCGACTTTTCCTAAATGTCGCGCCCCTTTGCTCAAGGGTTGGGGGTTTGAGCTACTCACTTCTCTAATCTTATGTGTATACAAATAGGGAATATTAAAAAGGTACTTACCCTGGCGTTGCGCTTGATGTTTATTGAAACCCTTTATAAAAATGTATTACTGACTTTATTAACACCACACGCTTCGGAGATCACAACCTGAATTGTCAATACCTCATCGCTAATCCCCTCACGATACGAGCGCGGTACTCGAAAATCGCTGACGAGGTTCCGGTAATCCGATTGTCATCTCTGAACACATCCTTTTCTTAAATCTAACTTATTTCTATGTAGTGGGACATTCCGTGGCAATATGAGGAATTACATACAAAAAGCCTAGAAGCTTCTAGGCTTTTGCAGCTTTAGACAGCTGAAATATTTCTGGAAACTCCTTGTCAAAAGGCTCCCACCAGAAAGGAAAAGTAGTTAGTTGTTTAGAAATAGATTCAAACGAAAGAATAAGTCCATACTGGAGTATTTATTTCATGCAGTTGCATCTACTTAATAGATCTAGATTCAAACTAGTGTTTTGACGTTCACATTTTAACGTTAAATCAGCAATATGACTGATAAGGAAAGTTCGTAACAAATAATTAAACTCAATTTTTCAATGTACATCATGAGTGCATAATAGAAAATAGTTTGTAATTCTTGTTAACCTTCATTTATAACAATTTTCGATAGTGTCAATAATAAAGATTCACCAATACGCAAAACGCATATTATACACAAACTTCATTTTTAAGTCATGCAGAACCTTTTATAAAGAATAACTTTTCTTTCTTAATAAGCTAATAACAGAACCTTTCAAGATAATTCCAATTTAAGCAAACATACTGTATATTGGAAATTTTTATAATTTACTGATTTGGTACTATCTGCCATTGCCATCCAAACTGAAAATAGAATACACGTGCTTTAACATGCGCCTCCACCAATTCTTCAACTCATACTTTTTCATATAAAATGAGAGGTTTCTGTCTACATCGTGGTAATTTTCGAATATGAAATGATTAAAAGTATAAAGAGGATTTGCGTTATTAAAAATAAGCAGATTATATAATCTGTACTGTTAATATGTTGACTATTTTGTCATGTTATTTCAATTTTCTTGCCTATCCTTTTCCCGGTCATATTTTAATCAGGATTACTTTATCTTCCAGATTTACCCACCAACTAAATTACACGAAACAAAATAAATGTCTTTTAAGGACCATTATTTCTTCTCATCTCCCATATTTTAGTCTTATAAGAATCATACCCTAGTAATACCTATGTACCTACTTAAATCTGTAATCGCCATGTTATGTGAACAGTAAGCTAATTGCTTTTGGTGCGGTGGTGTGTGGAGGTTCCATCCCATTAGAGCGCGCCGGGTTTCGCCTAATAACCCACATGCCTCGCTTGCGTTTCCAGATAATGGCGCGAAATTACGCCCGAAATGAAGTGCGTGAGTGGATAGCACTTATCCGGACGCGAACCTTTCACATAAACACGTTAATTGAAAATTACGCATTTCGTGTATAGTTGTAGAATCATCCAGGAAAATTGGTATTCAAACCCATTCCTCCGTATAATTCTGGTCGCAGTGGAGTGCCGATTTAGCGTTTATTTGGTCCGTGAAGTACTCGAAATTATATGTATGCGCTTAATTGCCATAGTTAGAGTGTGGAAATGGCCGGATACGGTTAGTTCATTTGATCGCGTTGGTAACTAATTCTGGAAAGGAATTTATAGCATTAACGCAATGTTTCTTCGTCTTCTATAATATGTTTACATACGTTTTTAATGCATTTATTTATTGCATTTATAACAAAGCACGATTTTCGATGAAGCATTACTTTGGCAAACAAACTTCAGTCAAATTTGAAGAAACCCGTCGATTGATTGGCTCTTCTAGAATACTTATCTGATGCGTACCAACGAATTATTTACCACACCGAAATACACGCTCCCGGGCTTGAAAAATGGTCTGTTAGGCAGCCGACCGACATCTTAAATATGGCAAAATCCAAACGGCGGTTTTGCATCTACACGAAGTTCCACCTTTCATTTCCATTTTTATAATAAATAGCTCACAAACATTTTTATATTTTCTATGCTTAATAATGTTCGGCAAATAATACTGCTGCAGAATAATAATTTTCCGTAATTAATAAATAATACCATATACAGCCCTGAAATAGAATTTTTTACAATGTGGACTAAAACTTATGCATTTTATCAAGCATAGATGCCGCCTATCCATACCGTTGCAAATGAAGAAGAGGAAGGCGTAACAAGTGGAAGTGAATACGACAATGACAGCGAAGCTCACAGGCGCGATGTGGGGCTTGCACCGAGAGGACGAGCGGAGCATCGCGATTACGATTTGATAACTGTGCACGCCTACTACATTAAGTTAGACACTGTAAAAAACTCTATTAAAGGGCTGTATACAATTAATAATAAAAAGAAGAAAATATTACATTTTGTCTGTTTCTTGTTAAATAAAAGTTAGGATATTGAAATTGAATTACCTTTATAAAATTCCAATTAAGGTTTTCTTTATAAGTATTAAACTTCTCATTATCAAAATAAGATATTGTAGTAATTATATATAATTTTCTATAGTAATGTCTTCTTAGACGTGATCCAAGGCAATAATATTAGTACATACATTATTTTTTTCTTGTGTGGAGCACGTGTTACTTTTGTATTATATTTATATATTTAGCAAAACACACAAAATCGACAAACAGAAATGTCAAAAGAATACAATTTGAAAAATACATTAATGTAAATGTTTATTTAATGCTATTAAATTTATTTTATGCTCACTGTATCGAATTGAGATTTGTATATGTTGTTTGGGTATGTGGTAACTATATTTGGTGAAAAAAAGTCATGGGTGCCTCCAAAGCGCAACATGCAAAAGGACATTATTAATATATTAACTTATATTTTTGGCTTACTTAGAAAACGTCTTATATCGTCAAAAAAGAACTACACATAATCTGCATGGACAACTACTGCAACATATTACGAACACAAAGGATGCATCACATGGGTTAACGAGAAAGATTATTTTTGTTTGTTTGTTCTTAACAGTTATCTACTCGAAAATTATAAACGTTACAAAGTCAAAACTTTCTGGGATTCAATATTATATATGCTGCTTCATGTCAAATCTATGCAAGGCCCGATTTCACTAGCCTCTTTGGCTACAGCCTTTGAGGATTGCTTTGCTAGTTTCAATAAACACATTACGTATATCTTGAGCAAGTTATGCCAAATCGCAGTAGTTTGTAACATTAGCGAAAAATTTTATATTAATAAATATATGTTATCGAGTATTGGAGGTTGATATTTGTCCATTTTAAATCTTAAAGATAAAACACGCCTGCACTAACCACTGCATCAGGGAATTAAAAGGTTTCAAATTGCATTTAATACTTTCATATGAAACAATTTGTTGATTTCGTTTTTTATTTGATCGTGTGACCTAACAAACATCTATTAAATTTTTGGGTATTTTTGGTCTTTTGATGTCTTTAATGAAACTAATTTTAAAAATTAGTTTCATTAAATAAAAAGATAAATTAATAGATATTTCTTATATGAAACAACAGCATTAATTAAGCTAGACTCCACTCCGTTGCTTGTATATTAAAATAGTCAGCAAATCAGTTTTTGCCGTTAAGAATGATAAAAATACGAAAGAATCATAATTTTTAACATTCTTTTAATCATAGCCAAAATTAAGGAAAAATAGTACTTACAGATCTTTATGGGATATTGAAACCATTTATGCGATGTGGCTTGAAAATTAGAGCTTATGAAAAAAAATGGTTTGTATGTTTTTATTACGCATACCAAATAAGTAAAAAATCAGTTTTATCGTTTTACGTATCGTATTTTTTTTAATATATTCTTAAAATATCCAACATAATCTATGATTGCTTTTTCAAGCACAATTTGAAATTAGAATTTAAAAGGAAAAAACTAAGCCTGTACGTGTTTAAATCAACTTGAATAGGTCGTGCTTTAAATTAAATTTGACCATCCATCAAGTCCATTATCATCAACTTTCCCAGCAAATTGCATGTATTTCCGCAGAATCATATTATCCCGGCCAAAGTGAAAAGAAATCACATCTCCGGCTATAAATCTAACCTGATATGCCCTGAAACAATCAGGAAGTGCCACACTGGTCTTCTATCCGAATAGTGATGTTATAACCGTCTATTATAGTCGCCATTCCGTTCATCTCAAACTCATGGGAAATTTTGCGCGATCTCTCGATCCCAATTCTATTTTCGCGTTTCTTTTCCTTCCTATTTTTTTGCTTCCCTTGCGAAGACGCCGCATCGGCAAATGTGTCATTCAGAGGTCTCTCTCAGCCATCAACCTGCGGGACGAACAGCAAGGAAATTACGATGAATGTCGAGCGGTATTTTTAGCTGGCTACGCTCTCGTGCTAAGGGATACATAGTTGCTGGGTTGGCGTTCATATACACGAGTTTAGGGTAATTATAGGGAATTTCTTGCTATTTTTAGTAATTAGCGATGTGCAAAGAGAGAGATTATCGTAAGGTAGTAGAAGTAAACGGTTCAACGACACGTCCTGTAAATGCTCGCTAATTTAACATCGTAGTACCTATAGTCGCAAGCGTAAATTCGAAATACAGACAGACTAGAACGTGCTGCCTCGCCAGATGTTGATCAGCGAGCGATTCACGCGCATCCACGCGCAAGAGATCCTCACGTTTATTTTCTCTAACTATCGACGATGTAATCAATGTCGCTTTTAGTAGAGGTCAGTGTGGTTTAAATTAAAATAAACATTACAAAAGCCATATTTATAGTGTTTATTTTAAATTAAACTGTGAATTTCTTCTTTAAATAAAAGCGATCAAAATCAACTAGATTGATAATGATTTCCTGTTACGAGTTGGGTTTATTTAATGAAGTATGTAGTGAAGGCACTTTGATAAGAAAAGCATCCAGTTGTCATACACAGATGTGATTAAATACAGTCAAATTTGTAGGACTTATTGAGTGCTGTAAATTGTTGCTGTCTATTCTAGCGAAAGCTCACACTTTTTTTTTAACACTTTTTTGACTAATTTTTTTTAAAAGAGGTCCACACTATTTTCGTGTTTTTTTGTCGAGAACTATAGAAGTTTAAATTTGACGAACAAAGATAGTCAAGTATTGTCTATTGCTGAGGGGTTATTTTGTCCAACTGACACGTGGAATTATAAAATACTTCTAGTCACATTTTATTTGATCTAGACTAGACAAATTTACTAGCTGTTTAACTAAATGAATGCGATCTATTGGGTGTTTTAACACCATTTTCTAAACACAACGTCTTTTTAATATGCAACTCCTATTTCTTAGTGCTATAATATTCTCTCTTAAGACGTTTTCAATTATAAATATGCAAAACCACTCATTCACAAGTTTTGTTTCAACTAAACGTACCAATTTTAAAATGATTTTTTGAGAACCATTATAAAATTAAGTGAATGTTTATGCTATTTGATTCAAGTCTAAACTAATTGCGTAAATATGCGTTCCCAATACATCTTTAAGATGTTGAATTTTTTTATGCCCACTGGAATTAACGTTTAATAACACGAGGTTACACTTTGCAAGTCAGTCACATTTGGTGGTTTGTTTGGATATGTTAATACGGAGAATCAAAACACGAAAACAGATACACGTGCAATGCAGGTGGTGCGTATAATGCAATACTGTATTAAATAGGTGGGTTTCTATATTTCTCTCCGAGGGAAAAATTCTGATTGGTTGACGCTCTGAATGTCTAGAAAAATAGTCAATCCTCATATCTAAACAAAGAATTCACACGAAATTCTAGTCATTTCTGTTCTATTAAATAGGCGTAGTCAACTCGTCTGGCAAAGTTTGGAAAAATCAACACTAAAATATTTGACTAGCGCAAAATTAACGCCAACACCGTAATATTTTCAACAGTGCATGATGTAACGGTGTTTCTATTTTGTCGAGATTAATTTACTAAAACAGATATTGTAGAATGTAAATTAAATATTTTGAAATAAAATTTATTTAATCGTTCCTTATAGCAACAAATCAAAAATATGCTTATGCAAATTACTATCCTAGCGAAACTAATTCCTCGAAAGACAGATGGTGCTGAAAAATAAAATTCCTACAATGAATTTATTCGACGTGTTTGACAGGCGGTGGAAAAGGTTATGTTTGCTAGTAATAATTTAACAAGACGCAACATAGATTAGATAAATTGCTAGTAGCTAAGTAATGTGAGTAAGGCAGGAAAGTAATTTAATCATTCAAAAACGGGTATTATAATTAAACAGTCGCATGAGGGAAGTTTATATACATAAGCAGGGCAGAGTAAATTCTTTATTTTTAGTGGGCAGCGACCAAATATATATATATAGAAAATTACATGGAAATAAGCAGTGCAGTAATCGGGAACGTATAGTGAATCAAATCTTTCTACATTGCCTTAGCTTTTGCTCTGGTCAATACAATACGAGGGATTCTGCAGTAATAGCTGGCAGGTTTGCAGTCTCGCTTATAAATTAGATGATGCCAAGATAAAGCGTGTGTGGAAATACTTCAAAATGTAGCTAGCCGAACTGCCACAAACAAATTAATCTGTCGGTATTCCTTTAGTCAAAATTAGTATAATTCTTTTATAATTATAATTATTATTTATAATTTGCTGGTTATGAATTCTTGTTTTTGAATTTCCACGCAATTTTCCCATGAGCAAGATTAAGAACACCAGCAGAGTCGGTACAGAATCCGGTATATATGTAGATGCTCTTTCGGCGGTCAGTCAAAGAAGGGATTACAAACACAGAAAGGGTGCTTATATACCATAAAATGAAAGCAAAAACAGCCCTGACCTTACAAACAGGTAAAGGTCCAGAAACGAATGTACAAATAAATACGTTCGAAAACTAGATATAAATAATAAATTAAAGAATGCGACCTTAATTAAAATAAATTGATAAAAAATACATGTAAATTATAATTAAGAATGTGATTGACAAATTTAACAAATAATTTATTTTATGTGAACCTCAAACGTTACAATGATTAGGTCAATTCTACCCTTGAAATGTGGATGGTCTTATAATTTTTTAAACGATGTTTAAACGTTGTCATGAGAAAGAAGGAAATAAACTATATTCATATCACTGAATTCGTCGATCTACACTGAGAAAAATGAGTTAAGTAAAGTGTTTACTTGATAAAAAATCATTTACAATAGATAAAGTTTTACTTGCAACCATTCTCCTCAATTAATACCTACAACTAAACCCAGTTTCCTGAATGCAAATTCTTACTGTAGATAGTGCTTTTATTAACAGCTATTACACAGCGTACGTGACAAATTCTTGTGTAATAATCGTAATCAAACTGTTCATTTGTGGTAAGTACCATATTACTTGTGACTACTGCACTGAGAGAAGAAGATATGTTAAATTAACAAAAAAATCCAACAAAAAAATTTTGGTTAAATATAGTCAAACAAAAATCATTGTTAAAGTAACAAAATGCGAATGTTAAAATAATTGTGTAGATCTGACAATATTTTTAGCATTGTTTTAACAATCAAGATAATTTATTTTAAACATTTAATATTGCTAGGGCAATAAGTGTTCGGGTAAAATAAATAAGTATTCATGTTAAATTAACCGAAAGAATTCATTAAAATAAAAAGCAGAAGTTGCTAGGTTAAATAAACATTTTAAGTTAAATTGTGTAAATGTAAATGTCTGTTGTGTCAAAATAACAATTTTTGCCGTGTTAAACAAGAAAATTATGTTGAGCCAAAACATAATTGCTTTATTGTTAATAATACTTTATTGCTACAGCAAGCTATCGGCATTTTTTTGATTCGCTTTATAAGGGGAAATGTTCAAGTGTCATGATATTGTACACTTATCATCTAATTCACAACATAAAGCGTAAAATATCTGTATGCCGGGGATATATTTAAAATCCTCAACAAATAGCAGTTTTATTGACATCACTGCCATTGCACACCACCAATCGCTGCTTTAATGGTCGCAACTCCTTTTGAATGTTTGAATGATAAATGCACTAGATTAATATTTTATAACTCTGACTCTTGTGCTTTATGGACACTTATGTGTTTTATTTTTATTTTTTATTACTGGTGTGAAATGGAAGGAACGCCACCTTTACTGCGATTTCTGACATACATGCCTACCTTATTTAACATATTTGCTTACAATATGGAAGAAAACTGTTATACACATGAAATTAATAAAACGATATGGTTGCCTTCATTATACGATATTCTTGTAAGATTAACTAAAATTTTGGTTAAAATAATAAACATTACAGAACATCTAATATAGTTATATCGATAGAACGAGTTTTGTTAAAGTAATTAAAAATGTACTTCAAAATATACTACAGTGAAGTGTTCTTCGAACAATTTTGATGCAGCTAAGCTAACAAAATATTTTTAATTCGTCCAAACAAAATATATTGTAGGTGATTCCGCGAACAGACAAACAACTGTTGAATTAGCAAAATATTGTCAACAGTTTTTTCAGTTATTTTAACCCTATATTTTGTTCAATTTGATTAAAAATGTTGTTAATGCAATAATATTTTTCCAACAAAGTAATGTTGGTTGACGGAATGCATTTTCTTCTCTCGGTGTGGTACTGTCCTTAACTACATCATAGACTTAGTACAAGTAACAACAACACTGATTGCTATTAAACTCATGTATTTTCATAAATAGGTAGCAACTTGCCACAACTACGATTACTTGAGTTTTGCTGCACCTCGAGTGTTTTCGGGCAGAATCGGTAGTTTTACCACGTTTTGCGCATAACCGTCATAAATCGTGTTGGACCACGCACACGCGATAGACGTAGACGCATAAACTCCCGTTAATAAAGGTGTTTACTTATTAATACTCGATAATCCCTAGGTATCTATTATGCAATTTTCAGAGTTTTAACTGTAATGGTGTAAATTATTTAATGGTCATTTCGCCATTTTCAGAGATAATAGTTATTAACATCTACGTTTTGAAAGTTGATATATAGCTGAAATACAAAAATACAGTGTTAATACGCAATAAATGCTCTACATTGACACGTACCAAAAGTTGTTAATATTATTCTTTTAATAAATAATTCTTAATCTTCTGATAATTCAATACGTGATTATAAATAATTGTAAATAAGAATATACAGTAGTGCTGTTATCCGGATACGGATAATTTTGGATCCGGACAATTTACTATCCGGATATCCGGATCTTAATATTATCCGGATCCGTTATCTGAAACCTCGGATCCGGATCCACTATCTGACTATCCACTATCCCCTCAGATCCGCATCTGCTATTCGAAACCTTATATCTGGTGCAATAATCAAGTTTTATGGAACACCTATGTAATGCAAAGTGAATGTGTACATATGTATGTAGTAAGTACACTAATATTGAGTTGGACGATAGTTTATATCTATTTCAGATCCGGATCTGAAATAGATATCCGGATCCGAAAACCGAATAGTGGATCCGGATTTGAGAATCAGATAGCAGATCCAGATACGAAAACCGGATAGTAAATTTTAGATAGTGGATCCGAATCCTAGGATCCGGATATCCGGATAATTTCAGATCTGAATATCCAGTTTTAATTTTACCGGATATCAACAGCACTAATATACAATGACTTCTTCTTACAAACTCTTCATTAAAATGTATAAGTTAAGCAACTAGTTTCATGTCTTGGTACATCATCAGGCTGTAAGAGGCTAGACATATATGAAAATACAATTGTAGCTTAGCTGAATAGAGGATATATAGAATAAATATTTTTTTCAAAAACTTATTCTAAATAAATAAATTTGAATATTTAAAAGGTTGTCAAAATCATGTAAATGAGAATTTTATGTTGCTATACACTTTTAAAAATACATCATGCATTTAACAAAGCAGTAAGTAAACAGTTATTATCCTGAAAATCCCTGCATTGTTCAAATAATAATATAAAAGAATTACAACAGTTGATTTATCGATTTAATATTTCCCTGCATCAACTACAAGATATATATATATCTTTAAATATTTTTCTTTTAGTGAGAATATTTAAGATATTTTGTGCCTTTCATTAACATCGCAAACACTTCGCTTGTATCCGGAAGTAACAATGCGTCTATATTAGAGTTTTATGATTCGTGTGATATTTTTTTTTGTATATCTGTACACTTTATTTATGAAAACTAAATTATTACAAATCATCCTAACCCCGTGCTCCACCTAAAAAAGGTACTACACGAGGCTACCTATTCTAAGTACTATATGGGTTCCATAACAATTGAAATGATCCTACTCTAACTAAATAACTTCCCTATGATTTTTAATAACAAAAATATAATACAGTAGCCTCGCGACCATACGAATATTACTTTTGAAAAATGATAAAAAAATGTAAAATGTGATTAGTTCACATAATCGCGAGTCTACTGTAAATCAGTCAGCTATCAGTTATTATATCTGTACAGATGCAACAAAATTTGCACGAATTTGTTTCGTTGAAGTGCACAAAATTTCCTAGAAAACCATCTGCAATGTTGTCTTAACAATGTATGTGCAACGCAAAAAGCTAAACATACAGACAAAATATAAATCTTTTTAAGTGATTTAACTGTATTGTAATGCTATAATTTTCATTGTGAATAAAGTTCAGTTCTAATGGGAATAACGATGGAAAATTGCAACAGATAGATAAAAGTATCCCCAGACTTTATAAAAATCAGAACAAAGTAAAATTAATTTATAAAACCTTCATTGATGCCGCTAAAATGTTAGTATATTATTTTCCATAACACAATATCTAATTTTATTCCATAAACTATTATGATGTCTCGTTTCAGAAATAAACAATAAAAGGTTTATAGTTCTATCAACAATTTCTTTTTAATAGGAAACTAATTAACTTAAGTCAAGGTAGCTGTCTGTTATTTTTCTTTCGATTCTAACTAGTAGCCTTGCTTTACTTCAAAAGTACATTGACCGCATTCTCGACCCTAACATCTAAAGTTAATGTTTAGTGCATACAAACAATCTGCTGTTCTCAAATCATGCAAATTAACCGCCCATGCAAATACCAATAAACAAGCTTATTCTTAATCGGTAGCTTGTTAAACGTTATGCTTTATGCGGCCAATAGTATTAGTAAAAGATATCGTTCATTACGCAGTTGGAGCTTCATCTACGTTGCACGAACTTTCCTATAGCAAGTAGCACTTAGCACCTTTGTGAGAACATGTACTTCGGCATAAAGAGCCTTTTTAGTAAAAAAAGGTATTATGTATTTGGCACTTAGCACTTACTACTCTTTTCAAATATATTTGCTTAAATTACGTATATGTTGCATCCTTTGAACGACTTATTATGACTTACAGTTACTCCTATTTGGAAAAAGTCCTACATTTCAACAATTTTAAGTAAATTTTAATAGTTTAATCTTAGTAATACAGTGATATCCAAACTTGCCTTTGATGAACTCTGAAAAACGGTTTCGAATTGGAACAATTGAATGAAGGGTTTCCGGGAAAAACCGCCCATATTGACATATCAAATAGCCATATTTATCAGAAACAAAGAAAAACTGGTACCTGACAACTGTATTTCTTACGGAATCATCGAATTTTGCTCGCCTATTACAATGAGAGGTGTTGGCATTCTGTGAAAATGATGAGTTAAGCATAAAGAGTCGTCATATGATAACCTAGCAGTGTTGTCTATTCAATTTCCTACAAAAGTGATATCTGTTGTTTTTTGCGGGAAAGCTCTCAATTGAAAAATCAAACAAGAACCAAGGCCACCACCCCAAAACCGGCATACAGGTGAGTCAAAGAGAGGCACAGGTTCCGGTGCTGGCATACATATATGAAGAAATCCTAAATCATTATCATTATCAAATTATGTATCATCGAAGGGTACACAAGAGGAAATAACTGCAATACAAACCTAGAACAGCAACTCCACAGCCATTTAATCAAGCGGTATCTGATAAGATGCCAATGTCCTTATTGGCACCCTATCAAATAACTTTCACTCTAGTTTGGGAATGCTCGAAAGTTTTGAGAAACCTAGCCAAACACAGCGAAATTACGTTGTTGTGGGTGTCAAGGCATAATAATATAGTGAACAATGAAACTGTAACTGAACTAACAACAAATAGCATTGAAACTGTTTTTACTGAACCTGAATCAAGTCTGACAATAACCTAATCTGCGAAAGGTCGTAATATTGCTGAGGGAATCATAATAAAACGTCTTACTGGATTGATGTTGATGGGCAGAGACATCGTCTCACCATTTGACTCTGGATGTGTGGGCACTCAACTGGAGATAGTTTAGAACACTGACAAGTGTGTTAACATGACATAGAATCTATATGCCAACTATGTAATAAGGAGGAAGGAACGTTATTCATAAACGTGCCGCATTAAGCTAGCAGTAACTGCTTACTTCATAAGCTACTGTGCCTAATTAAAGGGCCGACAAATCTTCCAATTCCTACAATACGAGTTGTATTATTACACTGGATAGGGGCGCTCCCATTGCTTACCCATCGATTTGTTTATAAAATTTGTCATTATGTTGAAAATGTGAATATGTGGAAGTTCAAGTAATTCCTATTGCTACTAAGTATTCTGTTAATGGTAAATTTGTATAATCACTAGTTCATTCTACCTCTTTGTGATAATGCTTTTAACTAAATCAATTGGAATGTTAGTGTACATAGATACAACATCAAAGGAACAACAAGTTTCATTAATATGCGTTTTAGTTTTAATTAATATTGGTATTAGATCAAATGATTTTTTTATGTAAAAGTTATTTTGGTTTATGGTTTTAGAAATAGAGAAAGCTAAAAATTTTGATAGTTTGTAAAAGGGACTTTGTATGCAAGAAACTATGGGTCTGAGAGGAATATTTGGTTTGTGTAGGAAGTCCATAAATTTTGGGTGGTATAGCATTATGTGTTTTTAAATATTTAGCATCCGATGGAGATATGAGATTTTTTTCCCAATTTTCAATGAATGTATTATTTTTCTTTTGGTATTTAGAAGAAGAATTACCGTTTTATTACATTTATCTGGTTTTTATGAATAATTTTAGATTGTATACTTTCTGCTGTATTTGTTTTGTTATTTTTGTGATATTATACAGTGGTTATCAATTATTTTCAAGTTTTTCACAACATTGCGTTGTTATGTCAAATTACTAGTAAAAACGTCACAACATATTAATATTTTAGTATAAATTAAATAAAATTGTATATGGGACAACAACAGTTTAAATGAATATTTAATTTAACGAATCTTTTTTGTTTTGTATTAACAAGGCATTTCTTTGAGCAAATGGCTGGAAATATTTTGCTTTAAATAAACAAATTCTGTTGATTTAACAAAAAGCGGTGCCTATTTTTGATTAAAATAAAAATGAATCGGCTTTTCCAATAAATCCATATCTCAATATCTATACTATATAGAGGACATGTGGTTGGTTAACAAGGTAGGAGGTATATACGATAAATGTTAATTAACAGTTGCGTTGATGTAACATATAAAAGTCAATTTACTATCAAAGATGGCACCTAAATCCTTGATATTCCTGTGACAACTAAGTTCTTGGTTGTTAAACGTACAAGTAAATTTAAATTACTTGTGCGTGCGTATGCCATTATCAGATGACATTTGTTGACATTTACAAATAGATGGTTCTCTCTACAGCAATCCAGCAGCATCTAAATGTTTTTGTAATATAAGACAACTATTAGCAGATTCTATGGTTTTTAGGGCATCAGCAAATACTAAAAGCTTAGTTTCAATGACGGCTGTTGTCATTTTTTAGTAAATCAGACAACGGCTGAAATAGATCTTATCTCACCTGACAACACTTAACGTCTTGTTTTCTTTCAATTAGATATGATCTCGGTAATGCAATCAACGATTTCGAAAATCCTATTGTTTCCAGTTCCCATAGCAGTACAGAATGATCTATTCGATTGAAAGTTTTTTGAAGTTCAGTGTAGAGTACTTGTGAGTGTACTGTTCCACCGCCATCTTATCTGATAGTACAATGAGATTATTTTCCTTAACAAACTTTTATGACAATACGCGTTATTAGGTATAAAACTATAAAAGCAATCAAACATTCCCGAGAATCTTTAAATTTTGAATTACTATTTATACATCCTAACACTAAAACCCTAAAAAAAAGTAAGTATATAAACTATGCTTTTATAAAGGCGTTATATACGAGTCAATCCGACGATTGCGTCAACTCTATAACGTAAATAAATTAGATATTAATAACGATGAAAAAAACCCTAACCGGGTGGTCCTAAATTTTCATACATATTGAGTTATAGTAGAAGGCAATTACCGTCTAAAAGGTACACTCGAACTTAAGTTATTGATCCATTTGCATACCTACTAGATACTCACTCACGTATCCTTATCGTATGGGTACTAAATTATTTACACGTTTAAACTTTATTAATTACCAGAGGTCGGATGTTTAAATTGTACTTATCTTAAGTGAAATCACTTGAATTAGCTGCAAATCGTCTGTTCCAAACAAACTCACACAGTCGGCTGGTAAGCATTAAGTTCAATAAAAGTCAAGCAACAACTTACGATCCCCGGGTGATTTACATACTACATGGGTGCTGATGTAGATTACAGGAGAGCCTGCAACTCGGCTTGTTTCTAGTAAAGATTTTTTTTTAGAAGAAGGAGAGAGGAGAGTTGGCTTTATTATGTGTGTATCTTATCAAGTTCAGCGACTTAGGTGGTAGAATAATCTGAGTAAAGGGTGGATTTTCGAACTTAGAACAAGCAGAAGTTAATACAAAACATATTTACATTCTTGGAACTTATAAAACTTTCCAAGCTTGGTATCAAGTTTTGTTAGATAACTTTGTTTAGAACTAGCAATTCTCTTAGTTACATTTTCCTATACCATCATATATTTGTTAATTTCTATAGCATTTTGTTGTTTTTCCTCTAGTTTTGTGACGTGATAGTAAGCGTCGCTTGGAGCACTTTTTTTTTAAATTTTAGCTATAGGTAGCCAGACACTTATTTTTAGGATATGTATCGAAATATAAAGTGCTACAACCAGTAACGTCATAACCCATCGGGGGATGTGGTCGATCTTGTAAGCCAAAATGAGAAGATGGATGCGAACGGGCCGGGTCGAAAAATTTCAGATGGGGGCCGGGCTTTTTTAATGAGATTTTTTTAATCTTAATAAACTATGGTGTTATATTATACATAGCAGCATTCATGTTGTTAAAATAGAGTACATATACACATATTTTTCATTAATAGATATTATTCAATATCAACTTAATATGGATATTTTACAACTTTAAAATAAACAATTAAAAATATGATTCATTGGAATACTAGGTGTGTTTTTTGTGTACTGAAGGGCAGACATGTGTCGAGTCGCTTTGTAAATTAAACCCAATACTTGAGAGTTTACGAGTGATTCAATACAACGGTACAGTAAAATAGCGAGTATGAGTTAGAGTGGTATTCATATACTGTGAATACAGACACGAACACGATATAGTTAGTTAGAGATATAACTTGTCATTCTTGTGTATTGTTTGTCAATTATTAATAAAGTTATTTATTAATACCATCTAGTATTAATAGTCAAGAGTGAGTCAAGACACATAATATAACATGGTGTCAGGTTTGATAAATAAATAATCAGTGTCTAAAAGAAAAAGCGAAATATCTAACCAAAAAGCACTTGGCGGGAAAAGGTCATACAAAATAACGAGCAAAATGTCGGAGTCTCCTACAACTGCACCAGTCAAATCTTCCAAATTACAATCGAATTCAATTCAACCACTACTTATTGAAGGAAACTTGTCACATAATTGGAAAAATTGGATCCAACATTTTAACATATATATGAGGGCCAGTGGTTTAGAACATGAAGAAGATAAACGCAAAGTTGCAATCTTTTTACATTTTATTGGAAGTGATGCGCTAGATATATTCGATTCGTTTAATCTAGACATGGACACATGTTCATACAACGATGTCATTACCAAGTTCAAGACGCATTGTACACCGAAGAAAAATCTAACTGTAGAACGACACAATTTTCTAACACTCAGTCAAAAGGATGCTGAGTCTATAGAGGAATTTGTTACAGCACTAAAGAATCTTAGTTTGTCATGTGAATTAGGAGATTTACGTGAAACTTTAGTAGGAGATATGTTCATTGCTGGTTTAAATGCCAATAACCGAGGGATGAAGGAAAAGTTACTCCAGGAAGATTCTCTAACCCTAGAAAAAGCTGTTCAGATTGCGAAGAGTGTTGAAATTACACAACAACGAGCACAACAGCTAACCAAGAAGCCAGAAGCAATGGTACAAAGAATCAGAAAAACAGGACATGAATCGAAAGGTTACGATAGGTTCAGAAAGTCTCAGACAGGTACAGTTGCCGCTGCTCAAGGTAAGTCACAGCTGTCAGACAATACTAGTAAATATAAAAAGTGTGGTCAAATACATAAATATAAGTGTCCAGCAGCAACTGTACAATGTAAAATCTGTAAGAAAATAGGTCATTTTGCCAAATATTGCTTTTATAAACAGGTAAAAGGAGTGAATGTTAAGCAAGACAGAGACAGTAGTAGTGATGATAATCAAGATTTATTTTATGTTAGATCTATTTTATCTCAGAATCGAGAAAATAGCTGGTTTGTAGATTTTGTTATTAATAATAGTGTATTAAGATGTAATTTAGATACAGGTGCCGAAACAAATGTGATATCTCATGATACTTATAAAACATTGGGAATTAAAACTAAAATAATTAAGGTAAACAATATAAAACTTACATCATTTTCTGGAAGCAGTATACCAATAATTGGAAAAACAGTTATGTCAGGTATCATAAATAACAAACAGTCAGTACATCTTGAATTTTTTGTAGCAAATATAGAATGTCAGGCAGTTATTGGTCTACCTACCTGTAGGGAGCTAGGTCTAATTAAAAGAGTTTTTTCAGTCAATAGTCATGAGTCATTGCTAAATGAATATAAGGATGTTTTCAAAGGTCTTGGGTGTTTACCAGAAGAGTGTCATATAACACTTAAGAAAGATGTTACACCTGTTGTGGAACCTCCTCGTAGAATTCCATTTATGTTACACGAGCAATTTAAAAAAGAAATAGAATGATATCATTGAAAGTTATTACTGAAGTTCAAGAACCTAGTGAATGGGTTAATTCAATAGTGTTAGTGAAAAAAAAAGGATAAATCGTTGCGTGTATGTTTAGATCCGCGTAATCTTAATAAGGCTATTAAACGTTGTCATTATCCTTTTCCTACTGTTGAAGATATGAGGTCCAAACTAGCAAATGCTAAATATTTTTCAACATTAGATGCTGTCTCAGGTTTCTGGATATAAGTTAGATGAATATAGTTCAAAACTTTGCACATTGCCACCCTTTTGGACGATACAGTTCATACGTCTTCCGTATGGAGTTTTCGTGCGCTCTGAAATATTTCACCGAATAATCACAGATACTTTCATAGACATACCAGAGTATGAACCTACATTGACGATATCCTCATCTTCAGTAGACACTAGAAGAGCATAATAAGATTTTAGAAAAGTACTTCAAAGAGCGAAAGAAGTTAATCTGAAATTTAATCCCGATAAATGTAATTTCTTAATGCCCGAAATTAAATATTTAGGCCACATATTCAGTTCTAATGGTATGTGCCTTGATAAGAAAAAGATTAATGCTATTGTTGATCTACCTGTACCAACTTGTACTAGTGATATTAAAAGATTTCTAGGAATGATAAACTATTTAGGTGAATACATTGAAAATTTAGCGGAAAAGACAAGCAATCTACGTTTGCTGCTTAAAAAGAATATATCGTTCCATTGGTCAGATACACAACAAAAAGAATTTGATTCATTAAAAGATATTATTACCAAAGCGCCCGTGCTTAAGTATTTTGATAGAAAGAGTCCGTTAACGCTGTCAGTCGACAGTTCAAAACACGCTGTAGGAGCGGTTATTTTACAAGAAAACAGATCCATTGCCTATTCATCCAAATCACTTACCGAATGTCAGACAAAATATGCACAGATAGAAAAGGAACTTTATGCGATACAATTTGGTTGCAATCGTTTTCGTCAGTACATTCTTGGTCATAGAGTAAAGGTTGAGACAGACCATAAACCGCTAGTTGTACTCTTCAATAAACCATTGTCCGAAGTCCCTTCCAGATTACAGCGAATGATGCTGAATTTACAACAGTACGATCTAGAAGTGTCTTATACACCAGGAAAATTTCTTTATATAGCAGATACTTTAAGCAGAGCACCGGCTGAAGCGTCAGATCCTGATGATAGTTTAGAAGAAGAATTGCGGATACATATGAATCTACTAATTACTAGTTTGGCAGTTTCACCTGAAAAACTAAAAGAAATTAAAGAAGCCACATTACTTGATGTAGATCTTCAAAGTATTATTAATTAGTGTAAAACAGAGTGGCCGAATTCAAAAAATAGAGTCAGTATAGGTGTAAAACCATATTTTAATATCAGACATGAGTTACATACAATCGACAATTTACTTTTTAAAGGAAATTTATTAATAATACCCACTAATTTAAGATCTATGATATTGGACATTATTCATGAAGGCCATTTAGGTATTGAACGCTGCCTTCGACAGGCGAGGACAGTTGTATATTGGCCAAATATTTCTGCGGATATAAAGAATAAAGTAGAACAATGTTCAGCATGCCTAAAATTCAGAAAATCAAATTTTACTGAATCATTATTACCGCATGAACCTGTAAAGTTACCATGGCATAAAGTTGGAATCGATTTCTTTTTCTATTGCGATGTTACATACCTGTTAGTAGTGGATTATTTTTTAAAATATTTTGAGATTACGCCTATGTCCTCTACAACTGCAAAAGAGACGATTACAAGTCTTAAATCAATATTTTCAAGGCACGGAATTCCACTAACAGCAGTTTCAGATAACGGACCTCCATTTACTTCGGAAGAATTTAGTTCGTTTGTAAAAGACTGGGAAATTATCCATGTCACATCAAGTCCGCACTACCCCAGGAGCAACGGGTTGATGGAGAGGACAGTTGGAACCGTTAAAAGTATATTTAACAAGTGTCGGGAGGCAAACACAGATCCGTACATCGGACTGTTACAATATCGAAATACGGCACTCGATAGTGGTAATTCACCTGCTCAATTGTTAATGTCGCGTACATTGAGAATGAAACTTCCAATTTCAAAAGAGTTACTGAAACCTCATCGTATAAACTATAGAAAACATCGTGAACATGTAGAGAAATCCACCAGTAACATGAAACACTACCACGATCGGGGAACTAAAACTCTAACACCGTTAAAGGAAGGAGATAAAGTGTATTATAAAAAGACACCATCATCATCGTGGATGCCTGGTAAAGTAACACAAATCGGACCGTTGCCTAGATCGGTTGTAGTAACATCCCCGGAAGGAGTTGAATACAGACGTAATAGACATCACATACTTAAACCCAAACCGACAGATAAAGAACCCAATCAAAACCAACAGAAAGAAGAAAATCCAACCAAAGAAAAAAGCCTCGATCAATGTCACAATCTTTCCAACACCTTAAAACCTAGTGCACCCAATCCTAGTAGCTCTACGGAAAAACCATCGTCATCAAATGGTATTACAACCCGCAGTGGCAGACATGTTGTTAGACCTAGACGGTTTACTTTCACAGAAGGTGATGTGAGTGATGAATAATTTTTGTTTGTTAACATTTCTTAAAAGGGGCATGTCATATAAGGTTGGTATTCATATACTGTGAATACAGACACGAACACGGTATAGTTAGTTAGAGATATAACTTGTCATTCTTGTGTATTGTTTGTCAATTATTAATAAAGTTATTTATTAATACCATCTAGTATTAATAGTCAAGAGTGAGTCAAGACACATATATACCGATAATGAAGGGAAAAAGAAAGAGAAACACAAGTACGGCAGTAAGAATAATAACAATTTTTGTTTCTAACTAACGGTAAAAATATCCATCAACTTAAACTCTCCCTAGGTGGATCCACTACTAGTCAACTAATTTGCCTTATAGGGTGTATAATCGTTGAAATATACTTCAATAATAATAGACTATTATAGATTTAATTTCGCTAAACACCAGAAAGTATACACATTTTTATAAACATTACAAAGGCATTCATGATGATGAATATTATATTAAATTGAAATATGTAATCCCTGGTGTTGCTAAAGACTTACGATGGTACCGCTCCCTATCATATTAATTACTCTGTAGTCGCATTTAAAAAAAGTAATCACCTCATAATATGTATCACAGACGTACTCAGGATATTTTTCATAGATATGATCTTTTTTCTCAACGCCGTTCGACCTGACAGGGAACAGTCATATAATGGGAATATATTATTCCAGAAAACAGGTTTTCAATCTCCATATTTTCGTATCCCAACTCGGCGGCTGATGCGCGTTTTTTTCGCCGGCTTCCCTGAAATGTTTATTCTGATGGTCTGAAAGGTTGATAGACGTGCATAGCTCAACTGTACGTATCTGTATTGCACATACCGTGGCGAGGATGAGGATTTGAAATAGGGAGCTATAATATATTTACTGAATATACAGGGTACGGAAAAACAGCTTTCGAAAAACTTGAGGAATGATGGAAAAAACCAGATAGCTGCTCTTAGCTTATAAACCGTAAGGGAAAAACATAAAATATCTGATCACTCTGCGCTAGAGCAGTTTAATAATTGGGCCAATTGGTTCGTGAATTAATTCCGATTTTCCCAGAGATGATAAATTAGAAAAGATCTATGGTGTGCACGTGCAAATTTATGAAATATTTTTTATAATGCAAGCTAACTCTCCACATAAAAAATATTGCAATGCTTCTAGGCGATTGACCTGCTAAGTCCAGCACTAGCGATGATCGGGAAAATACTTCTACNATCTCATCCTGCTCAACTTACACCATTGCCACCACTCTAACAATGTTAATTACAAATTTATAAGTGAAATTGTAATTGATAATAAAGTCCTGCAATGGACTCGAAACAAGCCTCTATACTCTATACCTCAAATATACAATAATAATAATGAAGATCAACCATTAGAATTTGCAAATTACATACGATCTTCTAGATTATGCATATAATATACATGGCTCTGGACACAGCAAGAAAACTTTTAAACTCAGGCTTGCAATAGGGAAACAAATCCAGATAAGTCTCACCTGCTCAACCACACCATCAACCACGTCTAACAATGTTAAACAATTTTTAATGTGAAAGTATAATTGGAAATTAAAATCCTGGCAAACTTAAAAAACAAGCCCTAATCCTATACATCAAATATACAATATAATAAATGAAAATCAACCATTAGAGTTTGCTAAAATACAGTACGATCTTTAGAGGTAGCATATATTTAATATACGATATGGCTCTTTACACGCAAGAAACTTTTAAACTCGCCTTTCAGAAGATACAAGATCCAGAAACCTCATCTGCTCAACTACACCATGCCACACTGCAACAATGTATTACTTTTATAATGTGAAATTATAATTTGAAAATTTAAATTTGGCAATGGACTTCAAAACAAGCCTTCTATACTCTAACCCAAATATACAATAATAATAAATGAAAATCACCATAGAGTTGCTAAATACAGTACATCTTCTAAGATTAGCATATTTAAAACGATTTGGCTCTACACGGCAAGAAAACTTTTTAAACCAGCTTTGCAGAAGAACAAGATCCCAGATAATCGTCATCCTCTCAACTACACCACCACCACATGCTAACAATGTCTAATTACATTATAATGTAAATAGTAATTGATATTTAAAAGTTCTGACAAGGACTTCGAAACAAGCCTCTATATATTATACCTCAAATATACAACAAAAAAAAAAAATCAACATTAGAGTTGCTAAATTACAGTACGATCTTCTAATGTATGCTATATTTAATATAAGATTTGCTCTTTACACGGCAAAAAACTTTGAAACTCAGCTCAAATAATACAAAGATCCAGATAATCGCATCCTGCTCACTACACATCCCACACTGCTAACATGTGTAAATACATTTTATTAAATAATTAGTAATTTGGAAATGAAAAGGCCTGCAAGACTCGAAAACAAGCCTTCATAAATCTATACCAAATATACAAAATATAAATAAGATCAACCATAGGTTGCTAAAGACATACATCTTCAGATTAGCGATATTTTAAAATAACCATTAATTAACACGCGCAAGAAAAACTTTTAAACTCAGCTTGCAATAGATACAAGATTCCAGATAAGCCTCATCCGCCACTACACATTGCCACCACGTCTAACAAGTGTAATACATTTTATTATGTAAATTATAATTGGAATAAAATCGGCAAGACTCGAAAACAACCCTTCTAACACTTACCTCAAACAAACAATAAATAATAATGAAGATCAACCATTAATTGCTAATTAAAGTACATCTCTAATGGTAGCTAATTTATATACGATTGCTCTTACACGCAAGAAAACTTTTAAACTCGACTTGCAGAGGATAAACATTCCAGATAATCGTCATCCGCTCAACTACACATTGCCACCACGTGCCTAACAATGGTAATACATTTAATAATGTAAATTAGTAATTGGAATTTAAAAATCCTGCAATACTTCGAAAAACCCTTCATACTCATACTCAATATACAAAATAATAAATGAAAACAACCATTAGAGTTGCCATAAATTACAGTAATCTTCTAGATGTATGGCGCTATATAATATATATTATCCTATTTTGCGCTACTTTACAACGGAAAAAACTTTTAAACTCAGGCCTGAGATAGGATATCAACGATTTACCAGATAAACTCGTCCATCTCACTGCTCAACTCTTACACCTATTAGCCACCAATTTTGTAAATTACGTGCTAAGGTAATGTGTATATTACATTTTAAATTCATACGTGATAATTAGTAATTTGGGATAATTTATATTAAGTTCCCATGGACAATGGGACTTCGAAAACAAGCCTTCTATATCTCTATACCTCAAATATACAATAATAATAATGAAAATCAACCATGAGTTGCCTAAAATTAACACGTACGATCTCTAGATGGTACGCGTAATATTTGATATACGATTTGGCTCTTACAGAGAAAAAAACGTTTTACTCAGGCTTTGCGATAGGATACAAAGATTCAGATAAATCGTCATCCTGCTCACTACACATGCCACTACGTGCTAACATGTGTAAATTACATTTATTAATGTGAAATTAGTAATTTGGATAATTTAAAAGTTCTGGCAATGGACTTCGAAAACAAGCCTTCTATATCTCTATACCTCAAATATACAATAATAATAAATGAAGATCAACCATTAGAGTTTGCTAAATTACATAGGATCTTCTAAGTGGGGTATGCGTATATTTTAATATTACGATTTGCTCTTTACACGGCAAGAAAACTTTTTAAACTCAGGCTTTGCAGATAGGATACAAGATTCCAATATCGTGTTGTTTCATCTGCTGATCTCAACTACACTCATTGGCCACTACACGGCAACAATGTGTAATTACATTTTATTATGTGAAATGGAAGTAATTTTTTATTAATGTGAAATAGTAATTTAGATATTGAAAAGTCCTGGCAATGGACTTTCGAAAACAAGCCTTTCTATATCTCTATACCTATACCAATAGTAATAAATTGAAAAATCAACCATACGAGGTTTGCTACAATTTTACCAGTACGATCTTCTAGATGTATGCGTATAATTAATATAGTCCGGATTTAGGCTCGTCATATCTAGCACGTCCTGCCAAGAGAAACTTGTTTAAATCTCAGGCCTTGCAGATAGGGATAGCAAGATTCCAAGATAATCGTCATCCTGCCTCAACTTACACCATTGCCACCACGTGCTAACAAATGTGTAATTACAATTTTATTAATTGAAATTAGTAATACTTTGGGATAAGTTCAAAAGTTCTGCGCAATTGACTTCGATAAACAAGGACCTTCTATATCTCATAACCGTCAAATATACAATAATAAATAAATTGAAAAATCAACCATACGAGGTTTGCTACAATTTTACCAGTACGATCTTCTAGATGTATGCGTATATTTTAATATACGATTTGGCTCTTGACCGAGCAAGAATAACTTTTTCATAACCTCAGGCTGTTGCAGATAAGGAAACAACAAGTTTCTATGATAAATTACCGACCATCCTCCAACTACAACCATGCCACCAGGTTTGGCTATTAACGTGCTAACAATTCTAAATTACATTTATTAATGTGAATATTAAGTAATTTGGATAATTTAAAAAGTTCTGGCAATGGACTTCGAAAACAAGCCTTCTTATCTCTATAGGAACCTCAAGATAAGTAGCAAATAAAGATAATGAAAATCAACGCATATGAGGAGTTCTGTTGCTATTACAGTCAACGATCTTCTAAGATGCCGTATGCGTAATTTAATATTACGATTTGCTCTTTACACGGCAAGAAAACTTTTTAACTCAGGCTTTGCAGATAGGATACAAGATTCAGATAAATCGTCATCCTGCTCACTACACATGCCACTACGTGTGCCACACGTGCTACAATGTTCTAATTACATTTTTATAATGTGAAATTAGTAATTTGCGATAATTAAAAGTCCTGGCAATGGACTTCGAAAACAACTTGCTATTTATTCTATATCCATGCAAGGTCAAATTATTGTACCATATAATATTATATGAAGATCAAACCATTAGAGTTTGCTAAACTTACAGGGGTACGATCTTCTAGATGTGTACTGCGTCATATTTTGATAATAAATATTATGGCTCTTTAACAAGCGGCCGAAGAAAACCTTTTGAAAACTTCAGAGCTTTCTGCAGATAGGATACAAGATTCAGATAAATCGTCATCCTGCTCACTACACATGCCACTACGTGCTAACATGTGTAAATTAATTTTATTAAATAGCTGAAATTAGATTATTTGGATAATTTAAAATAAAGTATCCTTGGCAATGGACTTGAAAACAAGCCTCCTATCTCTATACCTCAAATAATATCATATAATAAAAAATGAATAAAAATGCAACATTAAGAGTTGCTAAAATTCAGAACGAATCTTCTAGATTGGTATGCGTATATTTAATAGCGATTTGGCTCTCTACACGGCAAGAAAACTTTTTAACTCAGCTTGCAGAATAGAGATAACAAAATCAGATAATCTGAGTTCATTCCTGCCTCAACTACACCATTGCCGAGCCACGTGCTAAAATGTGGTAATTACATTTTTATTTAATGTGAAATTAGTGACTTATCGAGATTATTTAAAAAGTTATTAGGCAATAGGACTTCGCATATATCTAAGCTCTTCTTAGGTAGCTCTTATAAATATACTCATATACAATAATAATTAACATGAAGATCAACCATTAGAGTTTGCCTAAAATTACAGTACGATCTTCTAGATGGTATCGTATATTATTTAAATACACTGATTTGTGCTCTTTACATGGCCTATAGGAAAACTTTTAAACTCGAGCGACTTTTGCAGATAGGATACAAGATTCAGATAAATCGTCATCCTGCTCACTACACATGCCACTACGTGCTAACATGTGTAAATTACATTTTATTAATGTGAAATAGTAATTTGGATAATTTAAAAGTCCTCTGGCAATGGACTTCGAAAGACAAACGTCCTTCTAATATCTCTATAATGGCGCTGCTCCATTATTATGACCAATAAAAAAAATGAAGATCGACATTAGAGGTTTGGCTAAATTACAGTACGATCTTCTAGAGGTATGCGTACTTTTATTATACGATTTTGCTCTTTACACGGCAAGAAAACTTTTTAAACTCAGGCTTTGCAGATAGGATACAAGATTCCAGATAATCGTCATCCTGCCTCAACTTACAATTGCCACCACGTGCTAACAATGTTTAATACATCGTGCTTATTAATGTTGTATCAAAGTAATTTGGATAATTTAAAAGTTCTGGCAATGGACTTCGAAAACAAGCCTTCTATATCTCTATACCTCAAATATACAATAATAATAATGAAAATCAACCATGAGTTGCCTAAAATTACAGTACGATCTTCTAGATGGTATGCGTATATTTAATATACGATTTGGCTCTTTAACACGGCAAGAAAACTTTTAAAACTCAGGCTTTGGCAGTAGATACAAAGATTTCCAATAATTCCATCCTGCCCTCAACTACACCATTGCCACCACTTGCTTAACAATGTGAATTACATTTTGATTATGTGAAAATCGAATTTGGATAATTTAAAAGTTCCTGGCAATGACTTCGAAAACAAGCCTTCTATATCTCTTATACCTCAAATATACAATAATAATAAATTAAGATCAAACCATAGGCAGTTGCAAAGTACAGTACGATCTTCTAATGGTATGCGTATATTTAATAGACGATTTGGCTCTTTACACGGCAAAAAACTTTTTAAACCAGGCTTTGCAGATAGATACAAGATTCCAGATAAATCGTCCATCCTGCTCAACTACACCATTGCCACCACGTCTAACAATGTCTAATTTACATTTTATTAATGTGAAATTAGTTAATTTGGATAATTTAAAAGTTCTGGCAATGGACTTTCGAAACAAGCTTTCTATATCTCTTATGACACACAAATATACATAATAATACTATAAATGAAAATCAACATTTAGAGTTTGCTAAATTACATATGATCTTCCATGATGAGTATGTCGTATATTTTAATATACTGATATCATGGCTTTACTATCGGCAAAGAAAACTTTTTAACTCAAGGGCTTTGGCCAGATAGAACAATGGATTTCCAGATACGTCAATTCCTGCTCAACTACACCATTGCCACCACGTGCTAACAATGTGTAATTACATTTTATTAAGGCTGAAATTGGTATTGGGCACTATATAATTTAAAAAGTCCCTGGCAATGGACTCGGAAAACACCCTTCTATATCTCTATCCTCAATATACAATAATATAAATGAAGATCAACCATTAGAGTTTGCTAATTAGCAGTACGATCTTCAGATGGTATGCGTTATTTTAATCATACAAATGTACCGAATTTGGCTCTTACACAGCAAGAGAAACCGCTTTTTAAACCTCAGGCTTTGCAGATAGGATACAGATCACGATTAATCGTCATCTTCTGCTCAACTACACCAATTGACCCGGAGATTTTTACGTCGCTAAACCATGGAATGTTAATTAAATTTTATTTATGTGAAAAATTGGGTAATTTGGATAATTTACTGTCAAGTCGTGGTCAAATGGACTTCGAAACAAGGCCTTCTATATCTCTATACTCAAATATAACAATAATAATAAATGAAGATCAACCATTTAGAAGTTTGCCTAAATACAGTACGAAATCTTCTAGATGGTATCGTATATTTAATAAATACGATTTGCTCTTTACAACGGCAAGAAAACTTTTTAAACTCAGCTTTGCAGATAGATAACAGATTCCAGATAATCGTCATCCTGCTCAACTACAACCATTGCAACCACGTGCTAACAATGTCTAATTACATTTTATTAATGTGAAATTTAGTAATTTGGATATTTTAAAAGTTCTGGCAATGGACTTCGAAAACAAGCCTTTATACATCTCTATACCCTTCAAATTATGACAAAATATAAAAATTGAAGAATCGAGAGCCATTAAGAGTTTGCTAACACAGTACGATCTGTCCAGATGGTATGCGTATATTTAATTATACGAATATGGCTCTTTACACGGCAATGAAAACTTATATATAACTCAGCGTTCTGCTAGTATTTAGGTATAGACAGAGATTCTATAGAATAATCGTCGTTCCTGCTCAACTCACGGACCATTGCCACCGAACAGTCTACAATGTGTATTACATTTTATTAATGTGAAAATTAGTAATTTGGATATTTTAAAAAGTTCTGGCAAATGGACTCGAAAAACAAGCCTTCTATATCTCATACACGGTCAATCAATAATAATAAAATGAAAATCAACGCATTAGAGTTTGCTTAAAATTACAGTACGTCTTCTAGATGGTAGGAGCCATATGAAGTTTTAAATATATATGGGTCGATTTTGGACCAATTTACACGGCTAAGAGAAAAACTTTAAACTCTCAGGCTTTGGCAATAGGATACAAGCACTTGCAGAATAGTCGTCATCCTGCCACACCCTACACACATTGCCACCACGTGCCTAACAATGTGTACTTACATTTTATTAATGTGAAATTAGTAATTTGGATATTTAAAACGTTCTGAATGAGGACTTCGACAAACAGCCTTCTATATATCTATACTCAATATACATAATAATAAATGAAAAATCAACCATTAGAGTTTCTAAATTACAGGTCGATCTTCCAGAGGTTGTATATTTAATATAAGATTTGGCTCTTTACACGGCAGAAACTTTTTAAACTGGCTTTGCGATAGGAATACAAGATTGCCAGATAATCGTCATCCTGGCTCAACTACAGCCATTGCCACCACGTCTAACAATGTGTAATTACATTTTATTAATGTGAAATTAGTAATTTGGATAATTTAAAAGTCCTGGCAATGGACTTCGAAAAAGCCCTTCTATATCTCTATACTCAAATGATATCAATAATAATAAATGAAGACAACCATTAGAGTTTGCTACACACTCCACGAGTACGATCTTATCATAGAATGTAATGCGGTATATTTCATATACGATTTGGCATCTTAACGGCTCAAGAAAACTTTTAAACTCAGGCTTCTTGCAGATAGGATTAGCATAGATTCCGATAAGTCCTCATGCCCTGCTCACTACACCATTGCTCACCGACGTGCTAACAATGTGTAATTACATTTATAATGTGAAATTGTAATTTGGATAATTGTAAAATAAGCCTGGAAATACTTCGAAAAACAATCTTTCTTGTCTGAAGTTCATCCTCAAGAGAGCAATAATAATAAATGAAGATCAACCATTTAGAGTTTGCTAAAATTACAGACGATCTTACTAAGGATGTAAGGCACTACTTATTAATATACGATTTGCTCTAATTACACGGCAAGAAAACTTTTTTAAACTCAGGCTTTTGCAGATAGGATACAGATTCCGATATGTATCCGCTCAACTAGCAAACCATTTGCCAACCTTACGTGCTAACAATGTTTTACATTTTAGAAGTGAAATTAGTAATTTGGATAATTTAAAAGTTCTGGCAATGGACTTCGAAAACAAGCCTTCTATATCTCTATACCTCAAATATACAATAATAATTAAATGAATATCCCTATAGAGTTTTTGCTAAATTTACAGAGCGATCACTAGAATGGAGCTATGCTTATATCTGAATTGAGTACTTATTTGCTCTTTTACACGGCACTAGAAAAACTTTTTAAACTCAGTGCTTTTGCAGACGACGAGGATACAGAAATAGCGCAGATATATGCAGGTGCCAATTCCTGCTCAACTACACCATTGCCACCACGTGCTAACAATGTGTAATTACATTTTATTAATGTGAAATTAGTACTCATTTGGAATAAGAGAGAGCATGGTATTTCGAAAACAAGCCTTCTTATATCTCTATACCTCAAATATAACATAATAATAAATGAAGATCAACCATTAGAGTTTGCTAAATTACAGTACGATCTTCTAGACGGTACGGCTATATGTTGATATACCGCACTTTGGCTCTATTACAGCACGCGAAACAACTTTTAAAACTCAGGCTTTGCAAGATAGGATCACAAGATTCCAGATAAATCCGTCATCCTTGTCAATCTACACCTTGCCACCACGTGCTAACAATGTGTAATAACATTTAATTAATGTGAAATTAAGTAATTTGGATAATTTAAAAAGTCTGCAATGGACTTCGAAAACAAGTCCTTCTATATCTCTATACCTCAAATAATACAATAATATATAAATGAAAATCAACCATTAGAGTTGCTAAATTTACAGTAAAGATCTTCTAGATGGTAGCGTATATTTAATATACGATTTGGGCTCTCTACAAACGGCAAGTAAAACTTTTTAAATCAGGGCTTTGGCCAATAGGATATACAAGTTCCAGATAATCGTCATACCTGCCACTACACCATTGCACCAGGTGCTAACAATGTGTAATTACATTTATTAAATTGTGAAAATTAAGTAATTTGGATAATTTAAAAGTTCTGGCAATGGACTTCGAAAACAAGCCTTCTATATCTCTATACTCAAATATACAATAATAATAAATGAGATCACCATTAGAAGTTTGTAATTACAGTACGATCTTCTAGATGGTATGCGTATATTTATAGATAAATAACGATTTGGGCTCTTACACGGCAAAAAACTTTTTAAAGCTCAGGCTTTGCAGATAGGAATACAGAATTCCAGATAATCGTCATCCTGCTTAAACTACACCATTGCCACCCGTGCTAACAAGTCTAATTACATTTTTTATTAATGTGAAATTAGTATTTGGATAATTTAAAGTTCTGGCATGGATTCCGAAAACAAGGCTTCTATATTCTCTTATACTCAAATATACAATAATATAATTAAAATGAAATAACCCATTAAGAGTTTGCTAAATTAACCAGTACGGACTTCTAGATGTAAGCGATATTTAATATACGAATTGCTCTTTACACGGCAAGAAAAAACTTTTTAAACGTCAGAGCTTTGCAGAAGGATCAAGATTCCAGATAATCGTCATCCTGCTCAAACTACACGCATTGCACCACGTGCTAAAATGTGTAATTAACATTTTAATTGGTATTGTAATTTGGATAATTTAAAAGTCCTGGCAATGGACCTTCGAAACAAGCCTTCTAGTATCTCTATATCAAATATACAATAAAATAAATGAAATCAACACATAGAGTTTTGCTAAACTTACAGTACGATCTTCTAGATGGTATGGGTATGATTTTAATTACGATTTGGTCTTTACACGCAAGAAAACTTTTTTAAACTCAGGCTTTGGCAGATAGGAACAAGATTTCCAGATAATCCGTCATCCTGCTCAAGCTCACCATTGACACTGCTAACAATGTGTAATTACATTTTATTAATGTGAAATTAGTAATTTGGATATTAAAAGTTCCTGGCAATGGACTTCGAAAACAACCTTCTATATCTCTATACCTCAAATATACAATAATAATAATGAAAATCAACCATGAGTTGCCTAAAATTACAGTACGATCTTCCCATAGCTGTAGGCATATATTTAATATAGATTTTGGCTCTTTACACGGCCAAGGAAAACTTTTTAAAACTAGCTTTGCAGATAGGAAAAGATTCCGATAATTCGTCATCCTGCTAACTACACCATTGACCACGTGCTAACAATGTCCTAATTAACATTTATTAATGAAATTGTAATTTATAGATTAAAGTTCTGCAATGGACTTCGAAAGACAGCCTTCATATATCTCTATACTCACATATACAATAAGTAATAAATGAAAATCAACATTAGAGTTTGCTAAATTACAGATACGATCTTCTAGATGGTATGGTAATCGTTAATATAGATTGGCTCTTTACGGCAAAGAAAAACTTTATTAAACTCGGCTTTGCAGACTGGACATACACAGATTCCGATAATTCGTATCCTGCCCACTACAGCATTGCCACCGACGTGCTAACAATGTGTAATTACATTTATATGTGAAAATTAGTAATTTGGATATTTAAAAGTCCTGCAATGGACTTCGAAAAACAGCCTTCTATATCTCTATACCTCAAAATATACAATAATAATAAATGAAGATCAACCATTAGAGTTTGCTAAATTACATAGGATCTTCTAAGTGGGGTATGCGTATATTAATATAACGATTTGGCTCTATACCACGGCAAGAAAACTTTTAAAACTCAAGGCTTTGGCAGATGGATACAAGAATTCAGATAATCGTTCATCCTGCTCAATAATCACCATTGCCCCACCACGTGCTAACATGTGTAAATTACATTTATTAATGTGAAAATTAGTAATTTGGATAATTTAAAAGTCCTGGCAATGGGAACTCGAAAAACAAGCCCTTTACTATAATACCTATACCATCAAATATACAAGTATAATAAATGAAGATCAACCATAGAGTTTGCCTAAAATTACAAGTACGATCTTCTAGATGTACGCGTATATTGAATACGTTTTGGCTCTTTAACAGGGCAAGAAAACGTTTTAAACTCAAGGCTTTTGCAGATAGGATACAAAGATCCAGATAATCGTCATTCCTGCTCACTACAGCCATTGCCACGACGTGCTAAAACAATGTGAATTTACATTTATTAATGTGAATAGTAAATTTGGATAATTTAAAGTCCTGGCAAATGGGACTTCGAAATACAAGACCGCTTGCTAGTATTCTGAATACCCTTCACAATAAAGATAAATGAGATCAACCATAGAGTTTGCTAAAATACAGTACGTAGTATTCTAGATGGTACGCGTATATTTGATATACGATTGTGGCTTTTTAACACAGGCAAGAAACTTTTAAACTCAGGCTTTAGCAGAATAGGATACAATTGCCAGATATCGTCTCATCTACTTGCGCTACTCAACCATGCCACCCAGTCTGCTGAACAATTGTGTCAATTCAGGTTTTATTAATGTGAAATAGTAATTTGGATAATTTAGTCCTGGCAATGGACTTTCCGGAAAACAGCCTTCTTATATCTCTATACCTCAAATTACTAATAATAAATGAAAATCAACCATTAGTATGTTTGCTAATACAGTACGAATCTTCTAGATGGTATGCGTATATTTATATAACGATTGGGCTCTTTACACGGCAAGAAAACTTTTTAAACTCAGGCTTTGCAGATAGGATCAAGATTTCAGAGAATCGTCATCCTGCTCAACTATCACCATTGCCACCAACGTGGCTAACAATGTGGTAATTACATTTTATTAATGTGAAATTAGTAATTTGGATAAATTTAAAAGTCTGGCAATGGACTTCGAAAACCAAAGCTCTATATCTCTATACTCAAATATACAATAATAAATGAAAATACCATTAGAGTTTGCTAAACTACAGTACGATCTCTAGATGGAATGCGGTATATTTAATATACGATTTGCACTTTACACGAGCAAGAAAAACTTTTTAAAAACCTCAGGCTTTGCAGATAGGATACAAGATTCCAGATAAATCGTCATCCTGCCCAACTACACATTGCCACCACGTGCTAACAAGATGTAATTACATTTATTAATGTGAAATTAAGTAATTTGGATAATTTAAAAAGTTCTGGCAATGGACTTCGAAACGCCTTCTATAATCTCTATACCTCTCAAATATACAATATAATAAATGAAAAAACCATTAGCGTTTTGCTAAATTAAGTACGATCTCTAGATGGTATTCATATTATTTATATACGATTTGGCCTTACACGGCAAGGAAAACTTCTTAAACTCAGGCTTTGCAAGATAGAATACAAGATTCCAGATAATCGTCACGCTGCTCAACTACACTGCCACCAGTGCTAAAATGTCTAATTAGAATTTTATTAATGTGAAATTAGTAATTTGGATAATTTAAAAGTTCTGGCAATGGACTTAGAAAACAAGCTTCTATTCTCTATACATCAATATCATATAATAATGAAATCAACAATGAGTTGCTAAATTACGTCGATCTTCTGATGGTATGCGTATATTTATATAAGATTTGGCTCTTTACAGGCAAGAAAATTTTTAAACTCAGGCTTTGCAGATAGGATACAAAGATTCCAGATAATGTCATCCTGCTCAACTACCCATTGCCACAAACGTGCTAACAATGTGTAATTACATTTATTAATGTGAAATTAGTAATTTGGATAATTTAAATCCGGCAATGGACTTCAAAACAAGCCTCTTATCTCATACCTAAATATACATAATAATAATGAAGATCAACCATAGAATTTGCTAAATTACAGTAGATTTCTAGATGGTAATGCGTATATTAATATACGATTTGGCTCTTTACCGGAAGAAAACTTTTTAAACTCAGGCTTTGCAGATAGGATACAAGATTCCAGATAAATCGTCATCCTGCTCAACTAACACCATTGGCAACACGTGCTAACAATGTGTAATTACATTTATTAATGTGAAATTAGTATTTTGGATAATTTAAAGTCCTGGCAATGGACTTCGAAAACAAGCTTCTATATCTCTATACCTCAAAATACAATAATAATAAATGAAGATCAACCATTGGAGTTTGCTAAATTACAGTAAGATCTTCTAGATGGTACGCGTATTTTTGATATACGATTTGGCTCTTTGCACGGCAAGAAAACTTTTTAACTCAGGCTTTGCAGATAGGATACAAGATTCCAGATAATCGTCAATCCTGCTCAACTACACCATTGCCACACGTGCTAACAATGTGTAATTCATTTTATTAATGTGAAATTAGTAATTTTGGATAATTTAAAAGTCCTGGCAATGGAACTTCGAAAACAGCCTTCTATATCTCTATACTCAAATATACAAATAATAAAATGAAAATCAACATTAGAGTTTGCTAAATTACAGTACGATCTTCTAGATGGTATGCGTATATTTAATATACGATTTGGCTCTTTACAGGCAAGAAACTTTTTAAACTCAGGCTTTGCAGATAGGATATCAAGATTCAGATAATCGTCATCCTGCTCACTACACCATTGCACAAGTGCTAACAATGTGTAATTACATTTTATTAATGTGAAATTAGTAATTTGGATAATTTAAAAGTCCTGGCAATGGACTTCGAAAAACAGCCTTCTATATCTCTATACCTCAATATACAATAATAATAAATGAAAATCAACCATTAGAGTTTGCTAAACTACAGTACGATCTTCTAGATGGTATGCGTATATTTAATATACGATTTGGCACTTTACACGGCAAGAAAACTTTTTAAACTCAGGCTTTGCAGATAGGATACAAGATTCCAGATAATCGTCATCCTGCTCAACTACACATGCCACTAAGTGCTAACATGTGTAATTACATTTTATTAATGTGAAATTAGTAATTTGATAATTTTAAAAGTTCTGGCAATGGACTTCGAAAACAAGCCTTCTATATCTCTATACCTCAAATATACAATAATAATAAATGAAAATCAACCATTAGAGTTTGCTAAATTACAGTACGATCTTCTAGATGGTATGCATATATTTAATATACGATTTGGCTCTTTACACGGCAAGGAAAACTTCTTAAACTCAGGCTTTGCAGATAGGATACAAGATTCCAGATAATCGTCATCCTGCTCAACTACACCATTGCCACCACGTGCTAACAATGTCTAATTACATTTTATTAATGTGAAATTAGTAATTTGGATAATTTAAAAGTCCTGGCAATGGACTTCGAAAACAAGCCTTCTATATCTCTATACCTCAAATATACAATAATAATAAATGAAGATCAACCATTAGAGTTTGCTAAATTACAGTACGATCTTCTAGATGGTATGCGTATATTTAATATACGATTTGGCTCTTTACACGGCAAGAAAACTTTTTAAACTCAGGCTTTGCAGATAGGATACAAGATTCCAGATAATCGTCATCCTGCTCAACTACACCATTGCCACCACGTGCTAACAATGTGTAATTACATTTTATTAATGTGAAATTAGTAATTTGGATAATTTAAAAGTCCTGGCAATGGACTTCGAAAACAAGCCTTCTATATCTCTATACCTCAAATATACAATAATAATAAATGAAGATCAACCATTAGAGTTTGCTAAATTACAGTACGATCTTCTAGATGGTATGCGTATATTTAATATACGATTTGGCTCTTTACACGGCAAGAAAACTTTTTAAACTCAGGCTTTGCAGATAGGATACAAGATTCCAGATAATCGTCATCCTGCTCAACTACACTATTGCCATCACGTGCTAACAATGTGTAATTACATTTTATTAATGTGAAATTAGTAATTTGGATAATTTAAAAGTCCTGGCAATGGACTTCGAAAACAAGCCTTCTATATCTCTATACCTCAAATATACAATAATAATAAATGAAAATCAACCATTAGAGTTTGCTAAATTACAGTACGATCTTCTAGATGGTATGCGTATATTTAATATACGATTTGGCTCTTTACACGGCAAGAAAACTTTTTAAACTCAGGATTCGCAGATAGGATACAAGATTCCGCACAATCGTCATCCTGCTCAACTACGCCATCGCTACCACGTGCTAATAATGTAAATCAACGTTTTTGTGGAAAAAAAAAATAGGTAACAATCCTAAGTAACTTTCAGATCAGGATGTTTTGTGCAAAACGTCATACATTGCATCGTGCTCCGGCCTTAAGGCTTTTTCGGAAACCTGGCCCGCCTGATCGGATTTCGTATAGGTCGTTAAAGAACAGTTCGGAAACTTTTTCGGATTACTGCAGGTTAGTAGCCGGCTTTACGTTTCAATAACCCTGCTTATTTTGTAGCGCTAAAATGTCAGGTTATACTGAATATAACGGTATGCTACCCGGATAGTTCCTGAGATACACCGCAGAGGGCAATATAAACATCTGGTTGTACGTATTATTAGTAGTAATATAATAGATGTAAGAGAAGTTGTTACCAAGTTTAAAATAAAGTGATAATAAAAAACGGTACTTAATTGAATCTCCATTCACATACACCTACATACTCACCATAGTGAAAAAGTACATACATGTACAACAGTGGCGACGAGGATACGGAGAATACAAGTGGTTTCGTTCGAATCATAATCATAAACTATGGATAGGATACAGCGGATACAAAATGCTTGTATTCGATTCATTTATAATATTAGAAAATATGATCACATATCCCATGCTTTCAAAGAATGTCGGTGGTTGAATATGCGAAATCGTATACTATTGAAAGCATCGTGTATGTATCATGTACTGATCACCACAAAAAGACCGCCATATTTACATCAAAAAATTACCTTCCGTACTGATGTACATTACTTAAATGTTAGATTTAGGGGTAGAATTATACCACCGCTGCATAGAACCGCTCTTTTTCGACGCTCATTTTCTTTTGCTGTATATAAAGTTTATAACGCTATACCTACCAGGTACCTCAGGGATAGGCCTCTGCCTACGTTTAAAAAATTATTAAGAGATTTTGTTTGGCAGCGGCAGCTACTTGATACCTATGCTCTAGCATTGGATTAGTGTAAGGATAATTACATCACTTTAATTTTTAGTGTATGCAGTCATTTTCTTTTCGGTCTTGCTTTCTTGTTGTTTTTTTCTTTTATTTTTTTTAACGGAACTAGATTAAGTAATTATAGGCATTAGAGTTTTTATTAAATTGTTTCCTTATGTCAAGGTTAAGTGGAAGAATAGCTGCTGACAAGTTCAGCCGCTAAACTTCGCCTTGGGGTTTCCATTTTTCATTTTTATTTCATTATAGCTGCTTATTTTCAGTATTTCTTTATTCTCTAGAATATTTGTATATATTTATGTATAATTTATGCGATGGGAAATAAAGATTATATAATAACCTAGATACAGTTAGACACAGTCAAAATCGTCCACCTACTAGCAGCCGAACATTTTCTGCTATTATTTATTGTACAACCAATAGTAACAAACTATATTTTCTAGCACGGTACATACACTACACAAACACATTAAAAGATTCTATTTTTAGTTCATACTACGTTACTTCGAGGGAAGTACTGAAAAGCGGCTCACAGTCAAAGCTATCCAGCTGCAAAAATAGGTAGTTCCCCGAGAAAAACCCCGTGTTTCAAGTCAGTTACTACCATAGTGTGTTCTCATACGTTTATATCTTCCTACTTGAGTAGATATATCAAAAAATTACGTAATGGAACCGAGGAAGGAAGAGACAAACTAGTTGTGATATTAAGATATTATTTATATATTTAATAGTAAAACTGCAAAAAGGGGGGAAATCACAAAGGGAAATAGCAAAAATTGTAGGCAACAGTTCAGTATATAATAAAAAGATGGACTGATGATAAAACAATATCCAATAAACGCAGAAATTGTTCAAAAAAAATTCTCACCGCAGGGGACGAACGATGGATTTTAAAAGAAATAAACAAGGATCTGAAAAAGAGCGTACCAAAAACTAACCAAGGAAGTAGAATAATACCTGGGGAAGAAAATCCATCTCGAAAATACAGTATAGAGTCTTTAATCCGAACTCATGTTAATCCGGATATCCACTAAGCCGGCTTGACGAATTCCCATTTCGGTGATCCGAACAAAACTCTTTAATTCCCACAAAATGCGGTTTAACATATTACGTTCGGATTACATAGTTACACTACATAATACAGTGTATCCCGCTTAAGGGAATATCGAAATTTACCAAGAAAATCATTTCAATAACCGGGTTATTCAATTATCCGTACCTACCATATACACACATAATTCGTACACATTTAACATTAAGGCATAGGTATACAGTACATATAAGTGGATTTCAACTAATAAATAATTTGCTCATTATCAAACTGAAATTTACAACGCGGACGAAAGTGGGCTTTATTGGGGGGTATTGCCAAAGAAAACGTTGGTTAGGAAATCTGAATCATCGGCACCAGGAAGAAAATTAAGTAAGGAGAGGATAACTTTCATGTCATGTGCAAACGCATCAGGAAGTCACAAACTACAATTATTCGTTTTGGGAAAGGCAAGAAACCCACGTGCTTTTCGTAAATATCAATTACCAGTTATTTATGAGGGAACAAAAAAAGCTTGGATAACAAGAGATCTGTTTAAGGACTGGTTTCATTCTCACTTTGTGCCGTCGGTAGAAAGAAAAATGGTGGAATTAGGATTACCCAAGAAAGCTGTGTTAATTTTAGATAATGCTCCTGGTCATCCTGATGCTTCAGAATTAGTAAGTGAAGATAAATAAATTTTTGCCATGTATCTTCCTCCAAATGGTACACCGATTATACAGCCCATGGATCAACATGTAATTCAGGCTATTAAACTTAATTATCGCAAGAAACTTCTTTCGCATATTGTTGAATCTAATGACGATATTGCACAGATATTAAAGACAGTAAATTTAAAAGACGTGGTACTTTTTCTCGACGAAACATGGCAAAGAGTAAGACCAGAACTGTTGAAAAAATCCTGGAAACCTGTTTGGTGTCCCGACTTAACAATGATTGAAAAAGAAGATGATTTACCATTAAGTACATTCCTTTCATCTAATAAAATGCAGGTTAGTAATGAGTTGACTGAAATCAAGGAAATGTGTAAAAATCGGCGAAACTGTGTCAGATCAGGATATACAGGAATGGGTAAAAGGGGAAAATGAAGATGGTGCATTCCTAACTGAAGAAGAAATAATTGAAGTCATTTCTGATACAGAACATGATGATGTTGGCAATCAAGAGAGCGATGAAGCAATGCCCTCAGTTAATCTTGTAAGCCACGAGGAGGCTACAAAATGTTTCTTCACATGTTTAAGATAGGCTTGTGAGAATAATTTACCTCCTCAGCAAATAATATTGCTGCGCACCTTACAGGCAGAGAGCATCAAGAAAGAAATGGATACCAAAAAGAAAACACGTATCACCGATTTCTTTCGTAACCGTTAAGCTGTATGTATACATATTTTACAAATACATATTTTTAAAGCTTTCTGTTATTTTTAATAAATATATGTATTTCGATATTTTGCGATAATGTTTGGTTTTATTGTAATTTATTACCTTCTAAGTAACACGTACTTACATATTTACATAAATGTATGTACTATCCAATAATTCGAAAATATCGGTAATCCGAACTTATCCCTTTAAGTCCGTGTCTTAATTAGTTTGGATTAAAGAGTCTATACTGTATTAGGAGAGTGTTGCGGAAAATAATTTGCATGGACGTATCGCTAGAAAAAAGCGGTGTATTAGGGAAAAAAATAGAAAAGTAAGAGTGGACTTCGCAGACGAGTATATAGGAAAGCATATCCCATTCTGGAAAAAAGTTTTATATACAGATGAAACCAAAATAAATTTGTTTGGATCGGATGGGCGAGTAAATGTATGGCGTAAATCAAATGAACAACAAAAACCAAAAAATTTGACATCAACCATAAAACACGGTGGAGGATCGCTAATGTTATGGGGTTGCATGTAGGCGGCAGGTGTCGGTAATATTCATTTTATCGAAGGCACCATGGGCAAATGGCAATAATTAGACATATTAACCCCTTGTCTACCAACCGTCAATCACGAATATGTTACTTAGATTACCAGCGGTACTTTTGAGTACCAGTCCGCAAAATGGCGTAAAACTACTTGTAATTTGCGTTTTAGCGCGAAATATTTCAATTACATACTCAAATATAGTACCGTAATTCGGGGTGTAGATGACCGCTGGGGTTAAGTTAACCGAAAAGTGCAAAAAAATTTTATTACTACGTATTCTTCGTATTTATAATTTTTGTATAAATGTTTACGCATATTTCGACTTTCGCTACATTTTTTACTTAGTTTTTAAGCAAAAAAACGTTTGTTATCTTTTTGCAAAATATATAGAGGCCTTTGAAGTTAACGGCGTAATTTTGTTACGGTAACAAGTCATTAAACTTTAACTTAAAAGTATTGAATGAAAACTTCTAGGTGCTATTTAAAGTATATACCTATACAAAATAAGTTCTTGTATCTAGATAATAATCTAAACTGACAGATATATCCGCTCTCGGGTTCTGGCATAACTTTGACATTTTTAGAATTATGCAATTTCGTGGTTGTTTTGGCGTGAAGATTACCACTTGAGTGAAGTTGACCGACAGGCAGAAACCTGCAAAGATTTGTCCAGCTATTTATTTTCCGTATGCATTCAGTTGATTTTGAGTCGCTGTTGTTTGCAGACGATAATGTGTCGAATGTATATAAACATAAACAGCCTTACTAATAAAAATGCGATAAATCGAAGTTGAACCTCTTCTATACTAGGAATAGATATACTCGGTTTAAAGTCGGCGTAAGGTATTCTACTAATATGTTGCGTATAAATCTAGAATAGTTATCCGGAACTTATGTCAACATCATGTCGTGACAACGTTGCAATTAGTATCGGTAGTGTTGGAAACGTATAATATAACTAGAAGCAACAAAATACATAGCCTAAACGTCATTCGAGTAATACGTTTCAACCACATTAATCAGTTTAAAAAGTTTTTATAATGGCGAAAAAGCGTGATAGAAGCGTTAATTGGGAGACAGAAGAAAAAGTAAGTCTTATATTTAAAGCAATGTGTCAATAATATTTTTCCTATTTGAAATTTATAAAAATTGCATTAATATCGGTTATGCATTTGCAGCAGTTACTTAAAGAAATTCTGAAGAGCTACATAGATGTGGTAGAGAATAAAAACATCTCCACCAATACAAACAAACAGAAACAAAAGGCGTGGCATGAAATAACGGATAAGTGGATATAACTTCTGCATGAAAAGGCAGGTGTTAAGTATTGTTTTTTTTTTTTTTACAGATTTAATACTATGAACAAACGTAAACGAGATGTCGGTCAACTCCACAACCAGTGGAAGTGTATAAAATTGGCTTGTAAGAAAGCAGTGTCTGTATATAAAAAACAATGCACAAAAACAGGAGGTGGACAACGGCCTCTCTCACCATCGACGGAGATACCAAAAGTTGTGGAGATGGTGCCTTTGGAATTCGATGAATAATGTTTGCATATAATAATAGTAATATGTTAGATGAACACTGACGATGATTTGCGAAGAACTTCGAAAATCCAAGAGGGAACTTTACCGACAATGACGAAGGTAAAGTGTATTAATACTAATAGTGCTGTGTTAAGCTTTGTAAATATACAACATACGACTTTAGAATGTCAACGCAACAATTATGAGAGAGGCAACTCATATAGAAAGAACAGAGGCATGCGCAAAACCACTAGTGACTAGTAGTTCAGGTAAAACTCAATAGTAACAATTTCAATGCAGATATATGGCAAAAATATTTGTATCCTTCCAGCATAATGATGAAAACACCTTAATAGAAGAATCTGTTGAAAAAGCTCTTGCAACTGCTCCTCTCTGATTCATACCCATGTTTCCAATAAGTTCCAACTGCTGCTCTTGATCCATATCATTCTCATCAAAATTTTGTTCACCCAATTGAATTGCAATATTATGTAAAACTGCTAATGTCACAATGTACATTTTGGTGTTCTCTAGAGATGTCCTGAATCCACGAAGTAAACATTGAAATCTACTTTTCCATACCCCGAAACACCTTTCCACAACATTTCTAGTGGAAATGTGTGATCGATTATATGCACGTTCTTTCTGGGTTACGGGATTTAGAAGAGGTGTAAATAAATATGGGGTACAAGCAAAGCCTGAATCACCCAGAAGTCTTCCATGAAACACACCATTTTTGAATTGCACTTTTAATTGGCACTCATTAAATATTCTAGAGTCATGTGTGCTTCCTCTCTAGTGTGCAATAATTAGCGTATTTTGGCGCATAACTTTATCACTAAATATGTAAACTGGTCATAGAATTTGCTATTTTTGCGTTATGGTCATTTCTAGTACTGCTCTAATCAAAGTAATTCAATGCTAAAATATATCCGATTTGGTCATGAGAATTCGTGAACATACTCTAAACTTCGTTCACAAGCGAAGAAAGCGATTGCAGCGACATTAATACAAGTAGAAGCCGTGTTTTGTCCATATTTGTATGTTAGTGGTTTCCGTTGTTTTATTGTTAGGTTGATTTTGACGTTAAGATGAATTATATATACTATATTATTAGACAATTTGTAATGGCGAAACAGCCGCGCAAAATTTTACAGTTTGTGGGTGTCAACTGGAATGTTTCCTCCTGGATAGGCTTTTTCCAATTCCCCATTTTCATTTAATACTTCAGTCAATTTCTCGAGAGTAGCCATTCTCATACGGTATAAAGCGAAAAAATCTTCATCCGAATACATTTCCACATATCGTTCAAAATATAATGGTTGTTTGTAGTGTTTTTCCCTATGTGTTAGCGCTGCAGACGCAGTCGTTGCAATTGTGCACTTACATGTCCATATATTGAAAAGTACAAGAAAATCGTCATCATCATTTTTTTGCTGTAATGTAAGCAGCAGAACTATTTGCTCCAGACTCAGATTCATATTTGTGATTTCTGAGGTTAGGATGGGATGGTTAGAATACTGACACACACAGCCACCAACATAGAACATGTTAGTGACCATGTTTATATCAAACGTCAACATTTTTTTTTGACGTGAACGTGTCGTTACCAAATGTTGTCATCATTGACCGAATAGTCCACCGCCAAAAAACGCTAAATATTATTAATTTTCATTGAAGCATCACATACCACCTACAATTTGCTTTTATGAAATAACATATTTAAAATAAATCTGCTAGTATTACTTGAACATTTATAGAGCTGTAGTTTTTTCTGTTAATATAAAATTGTCCCATATCCCCACCTACAGAAGGGATTTTGATATGGGTACAGTCTATAGCTCCAATTACACCTTTAAAAGCAGCTATTTCACGAAATTTGTTCATAGTTTGTAGTTCTTCGTCTAATGTGGAAGGCATTTTAATGAATAGTTGCCTTTGTAATAAAATAGCTTCCGCTACTTCTCGCAAATATTGGTAAGGACTGTTGACTAAATCCATGCCAAATCGGCAGCATCATCTTGTATCTAATAATGTAAGAAATCATAAAATGTCAGTTTGCTATACCATGTGTGTATGATAATTTACCTCATTACGCCCCCAATATCGCAATGCTGTTAAGATTTTTAAATAAGGAGGAATTCCACCACCTTTGCGGTTATCGCTTGAATTTCCTCCAAACGTTTCTATTAAATATCTAACACCTTGTTTGGTAAACCTATATTTCTTTCTAAATTCCGTTTCGTTGTCGATTTGAAAAGGATCCTTTCTGATTTTGTAAATTTTTCTTTTACGTTGACACAAATTTTCACCTCTATTTACTTCTTCAACTTCTTCGACTTCGTTTATTTCCATCATTATATTTTGCGGAGAAACTCAAACAACATCTCTGACAGAACGCAAATTTTTGAGGTTATTTCACACTTAAACTAGGCTTCCACTGCGTATAACTTATACCGACCGTTTTGTGCATGGTATAACTTTATTCCGTGATTATTAGTAAGCAAATATTTGTTTTTGATTTACGCTTTTTTTATTCATAGAATAAATTTTATTTCTTATTTATTAGTAAGGCAAAAAGAGTTTAGAGAAATGTGTGACAGAAGTTTTAGACGGGAATATACACTCTTATAAATAAAAAACATGGAGATCAAACAGTGTTTACGAAAACAGAAGAAGATGATTTTGTGGAAGGACTAATTACTGCTAAAATGCTGAATGGGGCTTTCCTTTAAGCACCTTAGATTTGAGGTTAAGTGCAAAAGTTTAATTCGATCGCATAGGAAAGAGCTCACGTTTCAAGAATGATTTTCCTGGTTATGATTTTTTTTTTAGGAGAACTTAAATTTTTTTAGTAGCTGTAAGAACTCGTAGTTTGGATAGGAATTATTCTGATGAGAGCGATAATGACGATGGCATAGGTAACTAGGTATTTATGGTTTTCATTAATAACAGTAACTACACATTGATGTTCACTAGACGCAAATGATAATGGTGAGGATGCTGGTGCTTACGATGATAAAGAGAATGACGATTATAATGGTGATGATGGCGATATATGTAGATGACGAGGATGGCGAAATATATACTACCAACGTACCAACAAGCAAAATACCCCTGAGGCGTAAAGATAACGATCCTATTTGGAAGAAGGACGAGAAACGAGAGTTTGATAATACAATGTACAATGAAGAAGAAGCAATTTGCTATAGTGCCTTCACTTCTTGCGACACAGACACGAAAGTATTTCAAAAGCTAATGGAAAAGTCTCTGGAAGATATTAAATATTAGTGCCGATGAACTCCAGATTTTTATCGGTACAAATTTCTTAATGGGGTAGCATAAACTTCCCAGTGTGGCCGACTATTGGTCAACTACTCCTGATTTAGGCGTGCCACTAACTCAAAAAGCCATTAAAGGCCATATTTCGAAATGATGGACAGATTATTCAGCAAAAATCCAGAAGCGTGTCATTGTGCAGCACTTCAGAAGATTTCTCCTTGCAAAAATCCAATGTAAATATGATAAGTATTTGTGAAATTCTGGAATAATATGTTACTTATTTAGATATTTAAAACACCTGTAACTTCACTAACATCTGATATTTCACAAGCTCCACCCCTACATCATGAGATGGAACTTCAGTTAAATCTGTAGGTGAAACATCTATTTCGTCAAACAGTGACACTACTAAGAAAACAAACTGGAACCATAAATTAAGAAATGAAGGTATCGAAGAACTCATTTGGTTCAAAAAATCCGAAGAGGGAAGTCAGAGTCGACACAATGAAAGAATGCAAATGCAGAACAAGTTAATTGATATATTAGAAAAATTTAATTTTGCCATAACTAGAAATTTCTTATTAAAGTATATTATAGTTGGTACATGCAGATTTGAGATTTATAAGCCAGCCAACTGTATCCCGCATTATTAGAAAAGTATCAATTGCACTTGCTGAAAAAACAATACACTTTGTACGATTTCCTGAAGTATAAATGAACAACGAGGAAATATTGCTAGTTTTTACGAAATTGCTCATTTCCCGTCTGTGTCGGGATGTGTCGACTGTACTCACATTCCAATAGCAAACCTTGGTGGTAAAATTGGAGAAATGTTTCGTAACAGAAAGAGATTTTTTCGCTTAATGTGCAAGTAATAGCAGATTGTAATTTAAAAATACTTGATATTGTGGCAAGATACCCAGGGTCAATGCTCGACTCCACTATATTTGATCGAAGCTTACTCGGCGATAATGGTTATGCATGCAGACCTTACTTGCTAACACCAGTACTAAATCCAGAAACACAACAGGAAATTAATTATAATAGGGCACATATTGCAACAAGAAATTCGGTTGAAAGATTATTTGGGATATGGAAAAGGAGATTTCCATGTTTATCACGGGTGCTAAGGACGAAATTGGATACTTCGGTAGCAATAATATGTGCAACAGCAGTATTACTTAATATCAGTGTTAATAACAATTTACAAAATTTTATTAATGAGGATGTAGAAGGTAGAAGATAATTTGGTTGTACCAGTTGCCAATAATGCACAAAATCAATTAGGTATTGAATTTCGCAGAAATTTGGTAAATGAACATTTTTAAATATATAATACACCCAAATAGCAAAATTTTTAGTAGTAGCAAATACAATGTAAATATACTAGTATATACTAAGTATTATATTTGGTAGTAGTATGTTAGAGTAATCATAAATATTTGCAATTAATTTAATTTTCGTGTTTGGGTGATACCTTTTATTGAACATATTTGAATTTGATTATTAGCAACCTACACATAGTGCCATTGATTTTTATAACCGTAATGGGAGACACAGTGTTATCCTTCAAGGAGTATGCGATGATAGGTGCATTTTTACTGACGTGTTTATAGGGATAGCCTGGAGGTGTGCATGACGCACGTGTGTTTCGCAATAGTCCATTGTACAACAAAATCACTGGAGATCCTCCTTAACTCCTACCTATACATCATTTATTGGCAGATGCTGCCTATACACTCATGAAAAATGTTCTAAAGCCATACCGTGACAATGGTTATCTATATCCATCACAAACTAAACACTTAACAATGTATTATCTGCACAGCGATCAAGTATTGAAAGAGCATTCGGCTTATTTAAAGGTTTAAAAATAACCAAAAAATGATGATTATTATCTGTAATTCTATGTATTTGCTTTATAGGAAGATGGAGACGGGTAAAGTATCTAAATATGTCTTTGGAAAATAATTCATTCAATTATTGTCATCAGAATGGAAATAAACGTAAATGAAACAACAATAACCAAATAAACTAAATTGTTTTCATTGTTACCTACTTGCAGAAATAATATTCATGGTGAAACAAACAAAAGACTATGATGAATGGGATACAAATAGCACTAAAATTTTAATAGAACTGTATAACCAAAATAGAAATAATGGAGATACGAAAAATGAAGAAAATGTGGGGGAAAATTGCAGCGGGTATGACAGCATATGGCTACCAGATACTTACTGGACAGAATTGTGAAAACAAATGGAAGGTATTGGAGCGAAATTTAAAAAAAATCGTAGATGAACAGAGCAAAACGGGAAGAGGTCGGAAAACATTTGAGTTTTATAAAGAACTCTCTCAGATTTATGAGAAAAAGCGAAATGTATATCCCCAATTACTATTAACAGCCAATAAAGAAATGCGACCACAAGATTCTTCAACCACTAATGATTCATTTGAACCAAATACATTATCCTCAGCAATGGCTAACAATACTAAAAGTGAGCGAGCAATTAATAACAAAACAGGAATACAAGATTCTTCAGCCACTAATAATTCACCTGGATCAAGTATACAATCAGCAATGGTTAACGATGCTAATAGTCAGCGAGCAGTTTGTCATATAAGGTTGGTATTCATATACTGTGAATACAGACACGAACACGATATAGTTAGTTAGAGATATAAGTTGTCATCGGTAATCATTTGTCATTCTTGTATATTGTTTATCAATTATTAATAAAATTATTTATTAATACTATCTAGTATTAATAGTCAAGAGTGAGTGAAGACACATAATATAACATGGTATCAGGTTTGATAAATAAATAATCAGTGTCTAAAAGAAAAAGTAAAATATCTAACCAAAAAGCACTTGGCGGGAAAAGGTCATACAAAATAACAAGCAAAATGTCGGAGTTTCCTACAACCGCACCAGTCAAATCTTCCAAATTACAATCGAATTCAATTCAACCACTACTTGTTGAAGGAAACTTGTCACATAATTGGAAAAATTGGATCCAACATTTTAACATATATATGAGGGCCAGTGGTTTAGAACATGAAGAAGATAAACGCGAAGTTGCAATCTTTTTACATTTTATTGGAAGTGGTGCCCTAGATATATTCAGTTCGTTTAATCTAGACATGGACACGTGTTCATACAACGATGTCATTACCAAGTTCAAGACGCATTGTACACCACGCGCAGTCAAAAGGATGCTGAGTCTATAGAGGAATTTGTTACAGCACTAAAGAATCTTAGTTTGTCATGTGAATTAGGAGATTTACGTGAAACTTTAGTACGAGATATGTTCATTGCTGGTTTAAATGCCAATAACCGAGGGATGAAGGAAAAGTTACTCCAGGAAGATTCTCTAACCCTAGAAAAAGCTGTTCAGATTGCGAAGAGTGTTGAAATTACACAACAACAAGCACAGCAGCTAACCAAGAAGCCAGAAGCAATGGTACAAAGAATCAGAAAAACAGGACATGAATCGAAAGGTTACGATAGGTTCAGAAAGTCTTAGACAGGTACAGTTGCCGCTGCTCAAGGTAAGTCACAGCAGTCAGACAATATTAGCAAATGTAAAAAGTGTGGTCAAATACATAAATATAAGTGTCCAGCAGCAACAAAGTTTTTTCAGTCAATAGTCATGAGTCATTGCTAAATGAATATAAGGATGTTTTCAAAGGTCTTGGGTGTTTACCAGAAGAGTGTCATATAACACTTAAGAAAGATGTTACACCTGCTGTGGAACCTCCTCGTAGAATTCCATTTATGTTACACGAGCAATTTAAAAAAGAAATAGATAGAATGATATCATTGAAAGTTATTACTGAAGTTCAAGAACCTAGTGAATGGGTTAATTCAGTAGTGTTAGTGAAAAAAAGGATAAATCGTTGCGTGTATGTTTAGATCCGCGTAATCTTAATAAGGCTATTAAACGTTGTCATTATCCTTTTCCTACTGTTGAAGATATGAGGTCCAAACTAGCAAATGCTAAATATTTTTCAACATTAGATGCTGTCTCAGGTTTCTGGATGATTAAGTTAGATGAATATAGTTCAAAACTTTGCACATTTGCCAGCCCTTTTGGACGATACAAGTTCTTACGTCTTCCGTATGGAGTTTCGTGCGCTCCTGAAATATTTCACCGAATAATCACAGATACTTTCATAGACATACCAGGAGTATTAAGCTACATTGACGATATCCTTATCTTCAGTGAGACACTAGAAGAGCATAATAAGATTTTAGAAAAAGTACTTCAAAGAGCGAAAGAAGTTAATCTGAAATTTAATGCCGATAAATGTAATTTCTTAATGCCAAAATTAAATATTTAGGCCACATATTCAGTTCTAATGGTATGTGCGCTGATAAGAAAAAGATTAATGCTATTGTTGATCTACCTGTACCAACTTGTACTAGTGATATTAAAAGATTTCTAGGAATGATAAACTATTTAGGTCAATACATTGAAACTTTAGCGGAAAAGACAAGCAATCTACATTTGCTGCTTAAAAAAATATATCGTTCCATTGGTCAGATACACAACAAAAAGAATTTGATTCATTAAAAAATATTATTACCAAAGCGCCCGTGCTTAAGTATTTTTATAGAAAGAGTCCGTTAACGCTGTCAGTCGACAGTTCAAAACACGCTGTAGGAGCGGTTATTTTACAAGAAAACAGACCCATTGCCCATTCATCCAAATCACTTACCGAATGTCAGACAAAATATGCACAGATAGAAAAGGAACTTTATGCGATACAATTTGGTTGCAATCGTTTTCGTCAGTACATTCTTGGTCATAGAGTAAAGGTTGAGACAGACCATAAACCGCTAGTTGTACTCTTCAATAAACCATTGTCCGAAGTCCCTTCCAGATTACAGCGAATGATGCTGAATTTACAACAGTACGATCTAGAAGTGTCTTATACACCAGGCAAATTTCTTTATATAGCAGATACTTTAAGCAGAGCACCGGCTGAAGCGTCAGATCCTGATGATAGTTTAGAAGAAGAATTGCGGATACATATGAATCTACTAATTACTAGTTTGGCAGTTTCACCTGAAAAACTAAAAGAAATTAAAGAAGCCACATTACTTGATGTAGATCTTCAAAGTATTAATTAATTACTGTAAAACAGAGTGGCCGAATTCAAAAAATAGAGTCAGTATAGGTGTAAAACCACATTTAAAACCATATTACATACAATCGACAATTTACTTTCCAAAAGAAATTTATTAATAATACCCACTAATTTAAGATCTATGATACTGGACATTATTCATGAAGGCTATTTAGGTATTGAACGCTGCCTTCGACAGGCGAGGACAGTTGTATATTGGCCAAATATTTCTGCGGATATAAAGAATAAAGTAGAACAATGTTCAGCATGCCTAAAATTCAGAAAATCAAATTTTACTGACCCATTATTACCGCATGAACCTGTAAACGTACCATGGCATAAAGTTGGAATCGATTTCTTTTTCTATTGCGATGTTACATACCTGTTAGTAGTGGTTTATTTTTCAAAATATTTTGAGATTACGCCTATGTCCTCTACAACTGCAAAAGAGACGATTACAAGTCTTAAATCAATATTTTCAAGGCACGGAATTCCACTAACAGCAGTTTCAGATAACGGACCTCCATGTACTTCGGAAGAATTTAGTTCGTTTGTAAAAGACTGGAATATAATCCATGTCACATCAAGTCCGCACTACCCTAGGAGCAACGGGCTGGTGGAGAGGGCAGTTGGAACCGTTAAAAGTATATTTAACAAGTGTCGGGAGGCAAACACAGATCCGTACATCGGACTGTTACAATATCGAAATACGGCACTCGATAGTGGCAATTCACCTGCTCAATTGTTAATGTCGCGTACATTGAGAATGAAACTTCCAATTTCAAAAGAGTTACTGAAACCTCATCGTATAAGCTATAGAAAACATCGTGAATATGTGGAGAAATCCACTAGTAACATGAAACACTACCACGATCGGGGAACTAAAACTCTAACACCGTTAAAGGAAGGAGATAAAGTGTATTACAAAAAGACACCATCATCTTCGTGGATGCCTGGTAACGTAACGCAAATCGGACCGTTGCCTAGATCGTTTGTAGTAACATCCCCGGAAGGAGTTGAATACAGACGTAATAGACATCACATACTTAAACCCAACCCGACAGATAAAGAACCCATATGCATATGTGCAGCACCTGTAGCGTTTTCTTTGCATATGTCAAGCATGTATTTTACATGCTTACAGATATACAGATAATATTGTAGGCGTTGCAGTTACACATATAACGTCAGCATAATTATGGAAGTTCACACACTCTATGTATGTTTTGTAACTTTCATGAATATTTAAGGCGAATCTGGACGGCCTTTTAATGAGATTCTCTGCCAGCAGTTGGCGCAGATTTGTTTCCGCTGTTTTTCAGACATACCAATCAAAATATTTTAAATTTGATAAAGGGATTGTTTTGGAAACACTATTTAAAACTGCGCCAACGTTTTATTTTTTTAAATTTTTGTTTGGTCCTATTTGGCTTGCAAAAAAAAAAAAAAGTAGTCAGGGCAGCAGCTACAAAAGTAAACCATTTGTACCGCTGGCACACAGAACTAGAGCGGTACCACAAGCGTCGAATTGAGTGCGCTACAGAAGTGATACCGGTACTCGAACCGGTGTGCAATCAGATCTTTTCAAAATATTAGTTAGTCTGTCATACGAACTTGAATGTATAGAGAAACACTATTTTATATGTTGTTTTTTTTTTTTTAGAAAAATCAAAATTAAAATGTAAATTAATAAGGTATTATCAGTAATTTTGTTTGAGTTACTAGGCTACAAAGAAGGCTATTAATTCAGAAATAAATAATTATAGCACTGATAATATAATCAGTCAGTACTATGAATCAGTAGAATTAGTGACTTATTTTGTAAATTGAGTAACTGCTGTTTTCCGAGAACTGAATTATCTTGAGGTATGCACAAATGTGAAGAGTATTTGTAGAATACGTGATTGCAGGAATAAACCTCAGGCGATAGTCAGATCGAAAAGAAAGATACCTCTTGTCTTTTTGAATGAATTGTTTGCTTTCTATATTACATGTTCCTAAAATGACTTGTTAAGATTGTCTACAGTATTTGCTACGTTTCATTGAGTGTTATTTTATACCTGTATCTATGATTTTACAATACAACTTCCTATAGAGCAACTTGTGATAAATGAATCCATAAAGGATGCCATACACTGTCACAAACATACAAACCTGACTCAACACACACAGAGACATCGCAAACCTGTGGTCAAGTACCTCAAAAGTTTTTTCTCTGGTACTGACTTAGCACTGCAGTTGTTGTACGAAGAATATTTACTTTCTTACAAGTAGCAAACCGTATTATCTAAAAACGGATAAAAGATACTCGTCAAAAAGGAAAAAGCATCTTCGTATCAGCGCGAAAGGAAAAAAGCTTCTTCTAAGATTTAAAGTTCCATTGCACAAAACGTAAGTGCCGTGTCGACTTAACTAGGCATTTTATTACTTTGTCATTGCGTATTTCAGTGCGCCAAAATTCAAAAATAATTCTAAGGCAGTCAATATAAATGACTAGGATACTAGGTATGTAATCGAAGCAGATATAGAAGAAATTGTAATTTACAGGTACATTTTATCTAGTCGAAAAAAATTACTGTGTGCATTTTTTTATTTGCATTTTATTGATGTTCTGTTTTGTAATACAATTGGCATCTAGGATATTATTGAAGTGGTTTAGTATTTATAATTATGACTCGTTAATAAAAATTAGATACATTATCTATTATTAACATGTACACTAGTGTTGGGATGAACGTAGCTTTCATTCATATGTATAGCTGTGCGTGAAAATTGCAATGTGAAGCGGACGAATGAAGTGAAGCCTATTCTCAAAGTTGCCTTCACGACGTGAACGTATAGTGTAGGTGACGATGCATTCACCGTCATTCGTGGTGGATATTAGGTAGTGCGTGCGCAATGCATATAGTCACTTGAGAATAAGTCTCGTTTCACTCTTTCGTCGGTTCACACTGCATATTCACGCGTGAAGGCAATATGAGAAATTTGCTTCATGCACAAAGCTTCATTCACTCACGTACAGAATGAAATATACTGCTTGAAGCCCTGCTATAATACGAATGATCTGCGGTGAATGACGGCGAAAGCTTCGTTCACAACGCTAATGTACACATTTTATGAATTTCGCACTTATTTAAAACATAGGTAGGAAGTAGGTTGGGTTGTGTAAAATACACAAAAAGACACTATCTAAAGCAAAATTGAATATCCTTATATTTATACCTCACGTGATTCCATAGCAGACCATCTGTACGTAGATACGTCTCCAAAACAAACATCGGTCTGTACGTTAGGTTACGATAGAAGCCGGCGGCCTAACGGCATTTGATGTAAAAAAGAAAAATAAATATTTCTGTTTCGGGCGTTATTATTAGTCCAAATTCAAAAGTTAAGAAAGTTTTATCATTAAGAAATTGGTATTCAAATGCGCCGTTGAGCCGATTTTAGAAATTGTTTTTAATAACAAACTTATAACATTTAAAAATTTAAATACATCGAAAATAAAAAAATTAAAACATTGGCGCAATTTCAAACATTATTTTAAGACAAATACAGTTTAAAATTTAAAAATCGGTCGTATCGTTTTCCCAAAAAGCCCGGACTACTTTTCCGATGTATTTATCTCTGTCGCACACTTGAACGTGCAGATTCACCTTAATGCAATTCCATATTAACCCTAATTAACTATTATTAGACCGTAATTACATAACGGATTCTAAAATTGATTAAGACGTTTCATCGTGATTGTTTTCTCATAAATATTAAACTTCTCACAAAATTCAAGAAAATTCTCCTTTCCTGGAAACTTTCTACTGGAAAAAGCAGTCGAAATCGGATCAATCTAATGATGAATAAATTAAATTCTTTGCTATACAATAAACTTGCCAAAGCATACGTATCAAAAAATCTTCCAGTATATTGGTTATTATTCTCCTGTAATTGAAAGTATTTTTCATGCGTTCAAGTATTTCCTCAATCGGCCTATCTTTCGCAGAAAATTTTAATACTCTTACATCTTCTTCAATAGTTTGATAGCCGATATTTTCAATACGTTTGTTATTATCTGTACGTTTTCTTTTACTTGGTTGAACATCAGTACCACTATCTCTTTTTACTGTCTTTAGTCTGTTAGTAATAAATCCACTGCCCATTGAAGGGTTATAGAAAGCTTCGTATAAACAAAACATTAAATAAGCTAATACGCTTGACATGAACGCATAAAATATCATTGAAAATATTTATAAAAACGAAGCAAAATAAATTGAAATATAGAAATTTCTTAAATAATTATGGCTCTCGTGCAAGTTTTTTTTTTTCTAGCTTAGTTTTTATTGAAGGTACTAACAGCTAAATTTGCTAAAGTCCTCCGAGACTGATCAGCACAGATTTGTCCAATTCTTTGGTATTCATCAATAATTCGTGCCCCTGACTATATATTTTCTAAAATGTGATCATATAAATTATTGCTCTACATCAAATTACCTTTTAATTAATAAAAAAAAGATAATAATATGCACCTGTGTGTCAGAAGTCTCTTCCACTAGTACTATGCTGTTTTCTGTAGCATAATTTGAATTAGTGAATGCCCCTGACTCAGATATTGTTATCTTCGAAGATAAATTTGATAGAGTATCTAACTCAATATAATCATCCGGACTTTCTTTAATTTCAACTATCACGTATTTTTCCTTAATTTCGATGTATTCTGTGATAAAATCATTACCGATTATTGCACCAAAGTGTCCACGAAATATATTTCCTTCGTTTGATCAATACTACATCTTTCTTGATGCAAAGGAATGTAAATATGAAAGTAAATATTTACGTGGCGTTAGTTTTAGATCTTCCTAATTACTTATAGTGAAATGTATATAAAACTGTGGAAAATATTTAATTTACATAACCTTTCAGCAACTAATTTTGTTTAAAACTATCACTCTATCATACAATGTTTTATTTCATTATTATTACCACAATCCAAAACTTAAATAAAAAAAAAAGTGATTTTTTTTTGAACAATACAAAAGTAATATCGACAACTTATCTTTTTTTTGTTTCTTAAAAAAACAATTTGTACGAAGTATTAATGCGGTTTTTGAATTTGGGCCCTTTTTTATAATTGTGTCTGGATCTCGATCTGGATTGTTGGTTGGGAAGGGTGGCTAGCCACGCGCACTTAGGCCAACTCTAACCGGCCACTCACATTGTGCTACCTCCCCCCTAGGCGGCGTCACTCACCCGCAGCCTACTCGAGCCAACCCAAACGAAGGATGAACTCGAGCAGTGCAGCATATGAGGCGCCACCAAAGCTGGCCATACTGGGCCAGAACTCCCCCAGGATGGAACCTCTAAGTTGGACAAGCGCCGGACAGTCACATAAGATGTGCTCGGTGTCTCGTCCCCTAGACATGCACGGCAGAGTGGGCTGCTAATCAGTCCTTATGCGGTGCATGTGTTTATTAAGTTTAAGTGGCCAGCAATAGCCCTACAACTGACGTTAGTTTACTGCGAGAAAGCTGCAGACAGTATCTCGGGGTCCTAGACGACAGCCTGGGTATGGCTTTGCGCACCTGACAGCAGGTGGTTATGGATGCCCTCTCTCCTCGTGTAGAGTAGTGGTCCACTGGTTTATTAGGGTATTGAGTGTAGCCGAAGAAATGGGAAGAACAGGCTCCGGTCCCACGTAAGGAGAACACGAACCCCGTCTCGCCAACCTATCGGCAGCCTCATTTCCCAGATTACCTTTATGACCTTTAACCCATCTGAGTACCAAGTCATCATCAGTGGCGATCGCTTCCAAGCCACTATGATACTGAAGTACTAGGCCCGAAGCGATCTTATAACTACTAAGGCCTTTAAGGCAGCTTGGATAATGGTGTCTATATTAGGATTAATTTTTGAAGAAGAAAGCAATATAAGATGCTTCAGATGGATATGAGTCAACTTGGAACGATTTTTTGTTATTATATTCATGATAGAACATTTGTTCGCAAACATATGTTGCGCCAAACCTGCAACAATACCTAAGTTCCAAGTCATGAAGTTTGAAAAAATCATCTATTGGCACAAATTTCCAAAATTCTACTAACTTGAATTAGATACACTGCAAACTGTCATTATATGTGATATAGCGATGTAGCAATTTCCGTTTGAACCGTCCCGCTTGTATTTTGATTCATTTGTTCATTGTAGCAGTTTAAATCGAGATACTGAATATCTCCGACTCTTTTTCTATTATGCAATATTTACTACGTTTATGCTATCACTAAATGCGTATTGAATATAATTCGATTCTAAATCCTGTAGCATAAACACTTCCAAATGCGCATCATAGCACCAAATGCGAATTGACAAAATACCGATTTTAATAGTGGTTTTAGAATATGTTTTGGTCGTATAAACGTTTAATGCGAATTCAAACTGTATTAAAGCAGGTTACCAACAGAGTGTAAACAAACAACATATCACAGGTAAAATAGAGGTTATGTGTATATATATTAGTACATATTGCTGTGGTATGTCTCCCCGGTTGTGTGAACTCTTTGCTGTTTTATTTCCAAGGTCATGTTTTGGCTTTGACGCGCGCAAATTCTCACTAATTTTACTTTTTACTTTGAATTTAGTAGTTTTGTTGGATAATTAATTGTTCAGTTAGTTAGTTCATTTTTCTTTGATTATATGTTTAGCATTAGTTTATCTTGTTTATGTCCTTCTTATAAGGCGATTTCTTGTTTGTTGCGGCCGTTGCAGAGCGCGCGCAATCAGCTGTTTTGTATTTACCGTGAGAGGCGACGTTAGGCTCAGAGTCTGAATAGTGACGGGAGTTTATAGTTGTAAAATTTTGAGATCTTTCATTTTGCCCATTTTTACGATTTTTCATTTGTTTCGGTTTATTTTAATTTTTAATCAGTATTCAGACTTCTCTTCTTATTTTGTGCACAATTTAAGTAAGTTTTTGTTTATTAATATTCGTTTTAGAAGAACGCGTGTAGAGTTTAAATTTTCCGTTTTTTTTTGTAGTTATTATTAATTTAATTTTATCACCTCGGGAAGTGAAGTGAAGCTGAGAGCTTGTTTTATATTTCATTTTTTTAATTTTGCTTGTTTCTCCACGTTATTTGAATTAAATTTTTAGTTTGCTTTGAATTTTTGAAACCACGTGGAGTTATTTTTTTTTGTATTGAAATTCCTTCTAGAACGAATTCACCATTTTGTTTGCTGAGGATTGAATTGTCCTTCTTTAATTTTAGTTTCACGCAGGGTTTGTTTTAATCCAGGACCTTCAGTCCCGGTTTTTTTTTTAACCCTGTTAATTGTTACCAAATGTTTTTTTTTTTTTTTTCTTTTTCAATAAAAGTTATTAATTAGTATCACCTTAATTAGTTCTTTTTTTTTTAATTCTGCCATTTCAATTTTTGGGGATTTTAAAGAAAGTAAATTTTATCATAAGCCCACTTTTAATTTTTAAAGAAATTTCCCTGAGATTTTAGAATCTCTAAAAGAATTTAAATTCATTTTGCTGACTAGCTAAATTAATTTTGTCTTTTTATTTTTCCCTTTACTTATATGCTTGGACCATCAGTTCACAGCATATATTTTTGGCAATCCCAACGTGCGGCGCGATATTATTGTAATTGTAATTAGTAAGATTAGGATCCCGTGTTTTGAATTTGTGAGAATTTCGCGTTGCTCAGACAAAACTGATTTTTTTTTTTCGTGTGTTTAAAAACTTTTTATATACACCGCTGCTGGAATGAATATGGACAAGCTCACCACACAACAGGAAGTCTACGTTCCGAAAGACCAGACGTGGCGGAATCCAAGAACTATTGGCAGTGAGGATGAGTCGGATGTGGCAGGAACAAACAAATCGTCAATGGGAGATTCGGAAGTTGAGGACAAGGAAAGGATGGAGGATGTGCGTATGCAGAAAGACGAGGCGGAAAATTCAAAGGAAAGTATTAAGAGTATGAATGACATGATGGCAATGATGAGAGAAATGATGCAGAAGCAAAATGATTGTTTAAAAAGATTAGAGGAAATTGTAGTTGGTAGTAAAGTCGAGGTTGACAGAATTGATAAGAATGTTAAAGAAGTAGAAAGTAAAGTTTTAGATAACACAGTAAGAAGCACGTCAAATCAAATTGCGATAGAATTTTGTCATCAGAGATTAGCAAGATGAAGAATAAATGGGATGAGAGTGAGAGTATGGTGAGGATAAAGTAAAGCTATAGAATGTGAGATGAAAGAGAAAATAGCAGAAAGTGTGGAAAAAGCAAAGAGGAAATTTCAAAAAAGATATTCAGAATGAAAGAAGTCCCAGTAATTTCAACCTTACAATAGTCTCAATTTTTCATTGCCTGTGCAAGTGGAGCAGCTACCGAAATTTTACGGTTTAGCAACTCACAATCCGATGGCTTTTCTGAGAAACTGAATGATTTTGTAGAGTCCATTCCTGGAGACCGGAATAAATTGCAAGTTGCCAGGAGTTGCATGAAGGATGAAGCTCGGACATGGTTTGAATTTGTCGCAGATGATATAACACATGGAGCAGTTCAAGGAAGCATTTGAGCGCCAATATTGGAGTCAGTCAATACAGCTAAGGTGAGAACAAATTTATTCTTAGGCGCATATAGAAAAGGTGTTTAGACAGTAGAGAGTGTATGTCATTAAAAAGATCAATGTCCTTAAATATTTATCACCTTCAATATTAGAATCAGATTTAATCACTCAATTGTCCAGGCATTTTGAACCTGAGGTCACGCAAGCTGTTGCGATGCAGAATATAACCTCTATTAGCCAGTTTTTGGAACTAATTAAGAGATTAGACTATGCGGAACAAAGCAATGTCAATTCTTGGAATACGCGAAGACCTGAAAATAATGTCAACCAAAATCAGGCATTTGTTAGTTCGCAAAGTGACGGATTCAAACGTCAACAGTCTTCACGGTTTAACGTAACGCCGAGACCAGCTCCCTATGCCAACAGGAGTCAGGTATTAATCGTAGAAATGGTGAACGTCAGAGTTCAAACAATGATAGAGTGAACGTGCCTCAGCTAATAAATGACCGTCGTTCAAGTGATCAGACAAGGTCAAACACAAATCAAGTGGCTTCCCCACACTATGTCAATAATTATTTTAAGTCAGCTGACAGAGATTATAGCAGAAGACCAGGGCAAGGGTCTACAAATTGTAATGTTAATAATGTAGAGATTAAAAGTCAATTGTCAAACAATACTGGTACTATACCAAAAGACACAAGGGTATCTTTTAAAGCGGAAAAAGCGGTATCAAGGGCGATGTATTAGTGGATGAAGCTCGAGGAAGGATTTTTAATTAACCAACCAAAAAGATTAAATTGTACACCATGATGCGGAATGAGACGATAAGATCTATGAATTTAGAATTGCCACATATTAATGTTAGATTTGGAATAATGATTATAAATGTCTTGTTGATTCGGGAAGTGAGGCTTCATTTTTGGATGAGGAAGTTATAAAAGTATTAGAAAGAGAGAATTTAGGGAAATTCATTCCAACTCGAAAAATCACAATAGTATCAGCTACAAAGAAAGTGATTGCTGTTATCAATAAAATTTTTGTTACTGAATATAAACTTCACAATTTTAAATTTCTGGGAGAATTTATTCTGTAAGAGGATTACGCAGACACGGATTATTGGGATTGATTTACGATAAAATGAAAGCAATTATAGATGTAGAAAGGAAATTTGTTCAGATAGAAGGGGAGAGATTTAATTGGTGTTCTGAAACTCCTGATGAGGAGAAAGTAGTTAATAATATAAGCAGAGAAAGGAAAATGAAAATGATGAAAATGAGAGAAAAGAGTGAGAGTTTTAAGAAGGTTATACAGAGTTACGGAAAGTTGTTGAAAGTGATGATGTACAAGGTGTAGTTTTATCTGAAGAGGATAAGGAGGTTAAAGTTATTGGAGAGTCAGAGTTAGAGTTAGTTGAAGTAAATAATTCCCAGATAGAATCCCCAGATGATGTTGATGAAATTGAAATTAATTGTGATGTGAAGTTTGAATCGGAAGTTAAGAAATTTTGAAGCAGTATGTATCCCTAGTAGATAAATTCCCTAGTTTTGCTGTTAATTATGAGCACTCTCTTGAGGTGGATGAGTCAAAGCCTTACAAGATCAAGAAATTATCCATTCCCAAGGCCATGCAGGAGAAAGTAAGAGAGGAAGTTTCCCAGATGCTTCGAGATGGTGTGATTGAGCGTGGCGTTACTAAGTATATCAATCCTTTGGTCGTTGTGAAGAAGAAGGATGGAGACATTCGTTTGTGTCTAGACACTCGACGTCTTAATGAGCGCACTCGTCCGCAGTTTGAGACACGATCACGGTGGAAACGTTATTAGCAAGGTGTACAAATGCAAATTATTTTACGAACTAGATCTTAAGAGCTCTTTTTGGTTGGTACCTTTGGACAAGGCATCTAGAAGATTTTGTGGTTTTATGGTTGATGGTAATGTTTATACGTTTAAGGTTGTACCTTATGGTTTGAGTAGTTCGGCTGCCGCTTGATACGCGCTATGCAACAATTTTAGAACCATTTAATTCATTTGTAGCACATTATATGATGATATTTTAATTTTTAGCAAAAGTTTAGATGAGCATTTTTTACATTTACGTAAAGTTATTGAGGTTCTTGCAATAATGGTCTGAAAGTGAACCTTCGGAAGTGTGAATTTATGAAACGTGAAGTAAAGTTTTTGGGGTATGATTTATCACAGAATCATGTGAGAGTAGATGTATCTAGGCTAGAAGTTATTAAGAAGTCCCTAGACCTAGTAGTGTTAAGTTGTTGAGAGGATTTTTAGGAATAATAAATTATTATAAGAGATTGTACCAAGATTAGCACACATCAGTGCACCTTTATTCCAATTGTTGCGTAAGAATGAGAAATTCAGTTGGACAGCTGAGAGAATAGCTGCGTTTGAAAATGTAAGTCAGAATTTCACAAGTTATGTTTACTTCTACCAGATTTTAATAAGGAATTTTTGTTACGTGTCGATGCCAGTGACACAGCCATTAGTGGTGTTTTAATTCAAATTGGTCAAAGTGAGAGGAACCAATTTGTTTTATTTCAGAATCCTTAAGAGCTATAGATGAGATACACTGTTTCAGAGAAAGAGATGCTAGCCGTTGTCTATGCAATAAGCAATTAAGATTTTATTTGCTTGTAAGAAATTTATTGTAGAATCTGATCATGCTGCCCTCACCTCGTTAATGTCAACAAGGTTTTCGAACAACCGCATTTATCGTTGGTCACTGCTACTTTCCGAGTATGTTTTTGAAATTCGACATATAAAAGGAACTTATGTAACAGCTGATGCATTTATCTCGTATGCACAGTTTAAAAAGCCATTTTAACCATGTTGAGGTAAAACATATAATATGTATGAAGCCGAGGGGTTGTTTGACTTTGTCAGAATAAATGAGATTCAACAAGATGAATGTTTCAAGGTATACGAGAGGCATTAGTTCACCAAGATGTTTATAAAGAGTATGTGATCAGAGATGGCGTTTAATGAAGAGGTTACGTGATCAATTCAATGTCGTATTAACTGAAGTGTATGCTCGTCAAGCAATGTTACTGATTCATGAATCCCTTGACACATTGGAGGTCACAAAGTTTGGCTCACGTTCAGAGAAGCTTTCTTCGCTGTCAGAGACAAGAACATCGCCAAGGACATTGTACGCTCATGTCTTCAGTGTCAACTTGGAAAACGAAGAACGAACTGTCAAGATGTTATCAAGAGCATCGTTGGGACAACAAACTCGACCTAGTTGCCATCGATTTCTTGGAAATTTAATTCCTGGATCATTTGGATACCGGAACATTTTTGTGATGGTTGATGTGTTTACTAAATTGTAAGACTTTTTCCACTAGATATTATAATACTGATACTGCTATTAGATGTATTGATAACTTTATCATGCATCAAGGTAAGATGCGACGCATTCTAGCCGACAATGCGACATATTTTAATACTCATCGTTTTACTGACGCCATGTTAGAGCGTGATATAAGAGTGTCTTTCTGTTCTATACGTCATCCTTGTGGAAATCCTTGCGAGAGTTACATCCAAGAAGTCGTGAAGTTCCTCCGAATGCAGACTCACCAACGCCACACCGACTGGGTTCGTCATGTCCAGAACATCGAAGATTGGATCAATCAAACTCCTAACACCACCACGGAGGAATGTCCTTTTACGTTGATGTATGGAAGGATGCCCAGCCGTCCCTGGAATCTTTTAGAAGAGGATGTGTACCTCGAGGCTCGCACTGATGAAGCCAGAAGGAAACTGCAGCTCCGTGGAGATCGTTACGTTCCACATAGGGGTATTTCAACAGAATACCTGGCCAAAAGTCGAATTCTTGGAATCGGTTATAATCGACAAAGCAATTATGTATCAGGTACATAAGGAGAGGTACAAAACAGAATAGTACTAGTTTTGTCATTTCGCATTACGAGTGAGCCTCGCAGGTAGTTCAAAGTGTATAGTCTTTTGTAGTGTGCGCCTAGTTATTCTTAGCGTTATTTAAAGAGCAGTAGTTCGTAAGTGTTTTCTGCTTAAATATATAAAACTCTAAAGTGCTGAGATATGGATTCATCTATAGCAGGTATGTATACTATAACGTGTAGCATTAAATATTAGCCAATGATTAATTTACGAAGAAAGTAGCTTGTTAAGGAACAGTTGTAAATCTCTTACTTTTTAACACAACCCTTACAAAATGCTAGGTTTTAGTACACTTCCGGCGCGTCCCGGGTACGTGCTATTTTTTATCTGATAGAGGAAAGATTCTTGTATGTAATGGTACAGGAGATACTTCCGACTTCATCCGAATAACACCGTATTAATTCTTTTAGTTAAATTCAACTCGCAAAAATCGGAAATACATAATTATTAATGACTTCCTTTTATTTCATGTTAGGACCATCGGGAGTGAACTCATGACTCGGAGCCAGTTCTATGACATTATGAAATGTCAACAGCATAGTGATATTAACGGAAAATGGAGCATGCCGAACAATTCTCCTAAATTCACATAATTACTCCGTAGAAGAAGTTAAAAGCTTGAAGCATAAACTTTCCAAATTGAAGTCGGAAATTAAACGAAGATGGACTGAGTCGTCCTACAAGGAGGATCTTTTCTTAAAAGAAATACCAGCTGGCTTCAAGGAACGATTGAAATCCCACTACCAGTTGTCCATTCGGCCGACCAACAAAATCATTTAGTGACTCCAGTGAACGAAGCAAGAGACGAAAAACGGAACTGCTCGTAAAGAAATGAGTTCGGAAGAATTAACTTTTGCCAGTCACATGAAGTTGCGAGAGGAAGGCAAGACAGATGCTGCAAATGTTATTAAAGATATAACACAGTCACCTAAACGAGCAGGTAAATATCGAAAAGCATTTTCTCATGTGCAGAAAGACACGGGAACCGAACAATTAGCCCCAATAAACGCATTGTCTATGTTCGTCGAAGCTGGCCTTTCTCGTAAACAGTACGAAGTAATTAGAAGTTTAACAAAAAGTTTTATCCGTGCTACTCTATTATACAAAAGAGAAAAAGAAGTGCTACCCTAAACAAGAATCCTACCAAGTGACCGCATCTTGTGCTGAAGTAAATCTACAACACCTATTAGATCACACAGTTACACGTCTTCTGAAGTATTTAGAAGAAGTTATTCGCACATTGAATCAAGACGATAGAAAAAAATTAATTCTGATTTCTAAGTGGGGGTGCGACGGGTCTCAGCAAGTACAATTTAAGCAGAAATATGACAATGAAGGTGAATCTGATGCAAATATTTTCCAGTGCTCATTTGTCCCTTTGCAATTAGTTTGTGGTCCTGATAATAAAAAGTTATTTGCAAAATCCAGTGCTTCTTCAGCGCGATATTGTCGACCGATACGAATACGGTTTGTAAAAGAAACTGCAGATGTTACAAATGAAGAGATCAGCTACATAGAGAACCAAATAGCAACATTGAAAGTAACTGAGGGTATTCAAGAAATTACTCTTTTCGGTAGAGCACAAGATGATATTGACAATGGTAGACGGTAAAGTATGTAATGCTGCTACTAGCACCAAATCAACTATGAAATGTTACATTTGTGGGGCGACATCAAAAGATTTTAATAATTTACAATTAAATAAAGAAATTAATCCTCATTCTTTGACGTTTGGGTTATCGATATTACACGCTAGAATTCGATTATTTGAGAGTTTACTGCACCTAGCGTATAAATTGCCAGTAAAGAAATGGCAACTTAGAACTGAATCGGACAAACAAATTGTAAAGGAGAGGAAACTAGCAATACAAGAGGAATTTAAAAGAAAAATCGGTTTGATAGTAGATATGCCAAAAGCTGGCTTTGGAACAGCAACGATGGAAATAGTAGCAGAAGATTTTTTATGGATCCGATTTGTCAGCTCAGATTACAGGTCTTGATCCCCGCCTTGTATATCGTCTGAAAGTCATTTTAGAAGCAATATCTAGTGGCTACAATTTAAACACATACAAATTGGATTCGTATTGCTCGGAAACTGCGAAATTGTATGTAGAATTGTATCCATGGCATCCTATGACACCCACTCTACATAAAATTCTTATTCATGTCCTATTGTTATTGAAAAGGCATTATTACCAATAGGAATGTTGTCCGAAGAGGCGGCTGAGGCGAGGAACAAGCCTTTCGCTCATATCGCATGAATTATGCTAGAAAATTTTCTAGAGAGTCTTGCAATCTGGATGTTATAAACAGACTACTGCTGACATCCGATCCATTGATAACTGGGATGAGACCGATTCCAAGAAAAAAATCGAAACCGTTTCTAAGAGAAACTGTGGATATGTTCCTTGCTGCAGATCTCGAAGAGATCCCAGCCAAGATAGTCCTTCTGACGATAGCGATAGGTCTGATGATTCTGGAGATGAAGCGAAGATTCGTTTGATGAAGAAACACTAACACCCGCCAATGCCGATATAAAATACAATCTTTTGTGTACATATTTATAAATACATATATACTAATTCAATAATTTGTATACAATTCTACTAACTTCTAATCTTAATATACGTATTCTCTATTTGTCTATTATTTTAGTTGTTTACTTTTGCCTCTTTCATTGTAACATATTTCAAGTTGAAAAATTACTAATTACGTCCTAAATTTCCAGAAATACATGAATTCATGTAGGTACCTAATTACTGCACATACCTAATGGTTTCATATAAAGTAAAGGCTAAATTCTGAGAATTATTATTCTTCTGATTAAATGCCAATGTTAAAGATTGCATTATATTATAATTTAGTAATAAGGACTTCATTTCTCATGTTTACTGCGTAATTGCTAATTGCCATCTACATATTTACTTTTTAACGAGATTATTAGTGCTCGTTAGTTTCTAGGGTAGTTTATGAAATTCATTAATTTCTTTAGTACAGTATATTAATGTAATTCGGTTATAAACATACCCATTTATTGGAATATGTTGTCGCCAATTATATCTACATGTATTATACGGTTAGGATAATGGAATAACCCGGTTATTGGAATAATTTTCTTGCTAAATTTCGGTATTTCAAAAAGCGAGATACACTGTAATTACTTTATTTTAGACATACATATATACCTTTGACATAAAATTATTTTAAAACAGTTTAAGCTAATTTATATAAACTAATTTTGGCCAACTTTTATACGAATCCCCATGTGGCGTTCGTCAGGAGAACGCCAAGGTCGTCAAGCTACTCGGTTCGAAGTCGGTGATGCTGTCCTAGTTCGGTCGGTACCTGTGTGCCAGACGTGATCGGCAGCTCTGCAAAAACTTGAACTACGTTCGTGGACCGTATAGAGTGGCTAGAGTTTTTGATGGAGCACTTATGAACTTCATCGTTGGATGGTATGCAGAACAGGGGCGTTACCACATTTCAGCACTCCAGCACTTCACCACGACCCGGGTAGGTTCATCACCCGTGAGTGACGTTTTCACCCCTGTGCGGAGATACTGTTTTGTTTGTTTGTGCGAGACACTATTGACTTTTGTTTTTTTTTTTCGTGTGCGGACAATTTTTAAGGAGAAACACTCAATTTTCTCGAAACTTTCGTTTTCCCCTTAAGAATTGGGAGATGTGCTGTGGTATGTCTCCGGTTGTGTGAACTCTTTGCTGTTTTATTCCAAGGTCATGTTTGGCTTTGACGCGCGCAAATTCTCACTAATTTTACTTTTTACTTTGAATTAGTAGTTTGTTGGATAATTAATTGTTCAGTTAGTTAGTTCATTTTTCTTTGATTATATGTTTAGCATTAGTTTATCTTGTTTATGTCTTCTTATAAGGCGATTTCTTGTTTGTTTGCGGCCGTTGCAGAGCGCGCGCAATCAGCTGTTTTGTATTTACCGTGAGAGGCGACGTTAGGGCTCAGAGTCTGAATAGTGACGGAGTTTATAGTTGTAAAATTTTGAGATCTTTCATTTTGCCATTTTACGATTTTTCATTTGTTTCGGTTTATTTTTTTTTATTAATCAGTATTCAGACTTCTCTTCTTATTTGTGCACAATTTAAGTAAGTTTTGTTTATTAATATCGTTTTAGAAGAAAGCGCGTGTAGAGTTTAAATTTCCGTTTTTTTTTTGTAGTTATTAATTTAATTTTAATTTTATCACCTCGGGAAGGTGAAGTGAGCTGAGAGCTTGTTTTATATTTCATTTTTTTAATTTTGCTTGCTTCTCCACGTTATTTGAATTAAATTTTTAGTTTGCTTTGAATTTTTGAAACCACGTGGAGTTTTATTTTTTTGTATTGAAATTCCTTCTAGAACGAATTCACCATTTTGTTGCTGAAGGTTTGAATTGTCCTTTTAATTTTAGTTTCACGCAGGTTTGTTTTAATCCAGGACCTTCAGTCACGGTTTTTTTTTAACCCTGTTAATTGTTACAAATGTTTTTTTTTTTTTTTCTTTTTCAATAAAAGTTATTAATTAGTATCACCTTAATTAGTTCTTTTATTTTTAATTCTGCCATTTCAATTTTTGGGGATTTTAAAGAAAGTAAATTTTATCATAAGCCCACTTTTAATTTTTAAAGAAATTTCCCTGAGATTTTAGAATCTCTAAAAGAATTTAAATTCATTTTTGCTGAGCTAGCTAAATTAATTTTGTCTTTTTTATTTTCCCTTTACTTATATGCTTGGACCATCAGTTCACAGCAATATGTTGACTTGTGTTAGTTTGAGTTAAGTAATTGAGTGTTAATTGCGCAAATAAAACTCGATGGAAGGAAGAAAACGTACGCTGTGGGGAGAAGCGGAAATAAGCTACATGTTAGCCATTATGCGAAATAAAAATATTGTAAAAATGTTGGATGGTAAACAGTATCGGAATGGAGAAATTTTTCACATTGTTGAAGAGGAGTTGAAGAAACTATCGAACAAATTCGAGTGAAGTGGAAATTATTAAAATCTACTTATTATAAAACTGTTAGACAAAACAGTACTTCAGTTCAGGAAGGAGTCACTGTCCATTCTACAACGAACTTAACGATTCTGCATTATTGTGCCTATCTTTCTTTTTATTTTTCTTCTTATTCTACATCTTCTGCGCTGTATTTTCTGTTTTATTCGAAGGAAATGCATTTGTTGAAGAGCTAATAATTGTGTCCAAAATCCCACACATAAATTTACTATTTCGTTCATGTTTTATTACAAAAAAAAACACCGGCAGATATAAATCGTTATATGACAAGTGACAACTGAGGTTGTATAAAGTTATGTTTTTACATCATTAACTTTTGTTACAAACTCAAATGGTTGGCCCTAACCCTTGTAAACCGCGGCAAATTTCAAAATATTTCAATGCGTATTATTTTTATTGCGCATTAGCATAAACTGATGAAGTTTTCGATTCGTACTTATTAATTAGCAATTTCTAATGCGCATCTAGAACACATAAACGTAGTAATTGTTAGGACAAGAGTGGCTTCAGCTAGAGTTTTGTAAGCAGATATTGTTTTATTTGTTTTTAGAGATTCCCATGATTGTTCAGCACACTGTTCAGTAAAATTCATTAATTTAATGATATCCTCAGTTACTGGAAGTAATTTTGGCTTTACCGTACATTTTCCGTCCAGATCTTTTAATGCTAAGCTTCCTAGCTCCGTGGTCCATTGGCATTCTACTATCTTTTTAAATCTTTCTAGTTCCGTAATAACTTCTCAGCATCTGATACTGGAAACATACTTTTTTCTTAAAACTAATTTGATGGCTAACTCTGTTAATTTTTTTAATGTGGTCCAAAATGCAATGCCAGTGATGCTGTTCCGAAACTTCTGCTCTCCACATCATATCTGGACATTTTTTCAGTTGCTTCAACGGCATTATCAAAGCAAGAAATTACAAATGTTACACTGTTTGTTTTTCACATGTGCTTACTACTTATATACAAAAAAAGTTTTTTTTTTTTCTTAAATAGAAACTTAGGGGTTCGCTAACTTAATTTAAAGAGTAATAATTTGTATTCAAACTGAAAATTATATCTTACTAGATAGTTTTCAGTGCAGTATGGTGTAAGTCAATAATTCCTATACAGGTTTTCGATACTATTTGAAAAAAAAGCTTATAAAGCGCCCAATATTTCTCTTATCACCTTGAAAGTCATTAAATCTGGTGTTAAACGAGGTATTTATCCGAGTTATCAAGCTGCTGAATCTATAGTATTTTGGCTCTTTATTAAATTTGTTTGCTAACTCCTGCATTCGTGTGAAGCGAGTCAGTCTTTTTTTTATGCAAAATCATTGAGAAATAATCCAAGTTTGGAAATAAAAGAAGATATAAGTTCAAATAATATCGGAAACATTTTTTCCTTATAGTCACACATTCAAGGGATTCAAAGGTAACATTATATCTCCTAGAAATGCTAGATCCCACAGCCTTTCTTCACTGTTAAGAAGAGTACACTCATTTTGTAGTTCACCATTTTCTTACAAATATTTTACACTATGCCGTGGATTCCAAAATCTTTCAAATGCATTTCCTTTCGAAAGGCAACGCACACTGCAATGAAAATTTAATTCACTATCTTCTTCCGTCTCACCTGGGCATAAGCTGCGAAATTGCCGTCGATTCAATACAGGTGGATCTATAATACATTATAACTGCAAATCTTTGGTGCAAATGACTTCCTGCTGCATAATGCAATGGTACTGAAACATTTCCCGGTCTAAATATATTTAAAGTAAAGCTACACAACTTTTTGTTTTGCCAATCATACCTTTTGCGCCATCTGTGCAAATACCATCTTATTTTGCCCATCCTACCTCAGTAACTTCAATAACAAGTCCCAATTCATTTAAAATATCTCCAGCGGTAATTAGCTGAAAATTGTCAGAAATGTAACCCACAAATACATTCGATTGAGTACTATCAGTAACAGCACAACTCTCGTCCAGAGCCAAAGAATAACACTGTAATCCAAATATAAATTGTAACATCCTTGGCAGTCACCTACACTACGCATAATAGCGTGCTGTAAGAATGGTATTTCACATTAAAATCATTTCTATGCTTAGCAACTATCGATCAACTATTTTTTATTATTTCTTCTCCGTCGGAATATATGTAGTTTCTTTGTCTGCCCTAACAAAAGAGAGAGATCGTAAGAAGCTGTTATCACCGTTATCACTTCATCAACATTACTCTTAAATATTTGGCTTGATATGGATTTCTTCTTTTTATTAACGGGATGAGTTCATAATGTTGAACCAATGGGATATTTACAATTAACCCTCCGCCAGGCGCAATATTCGATCTGGCAAGTTCGGGCGCAATGCGCCTGACAGGCGCAATTAAAACAATTGTAATTTCTACGCATTAGTTTTAATCTTAGTGTTTTAAAAGTAATCATGGACCGTCATGACGATAGTTTAAAAGAAAAAAAAATACATTACAAGAGAAAACGCATTTATTTTTCAGAAAACTCCAAACACTAAAGGTATGAATACTTTTAATCCAAACAAACTCAAATTATCGGGAAAACAAATTAAATGAACTAGAAAGTTTAGTGAAAGGTTGTAGCATTGTTGTGCAGAGTTTAGGACGACACTCACTCAGAGTCGCTTAGTTGAGGTTCGGCAGAAGCCGAGCGCTGGCAGGCAATATAGCACGTTTCACAGACCATATTTGCGTGTGCCAAGCATATAGTGGAGTAACATTTTTTACATTGATAATTTGACATCCTTCTGAAACCCGTTTTCGTGGTGCAGGTTAAGCACCTACGTCTTTTGGAGGGTGGAGGAGATGAATTTTTCTGATTATCAATGATGGAACGATACTGTTTCAGACGCATTTGGAGATTGGTGGGAATTCCAACTGTCTTCGCACTTCTTCGATTTAGCTCTCCAAGCACAAAGCCAAAGTTTTTAGGAAAACTCTTCTAGAAAGCGGTTGCAGTTGATTGCCTAGGTAAATCACCTGAGAATTAATGCCACCTACATTCAACATTATAAAAAATATGACCATTGACTAATGCTTAACGTGTCGGCTCACGCTGTAAGTAGCACACATTTGATCTGTTGTATCAACGCCGCTCTTGGTAGAATTGTAGAAAGTGGTTACGTCTGGCTTTTTTTGCTCTCCAGATTCAACATCGATGGTGTTGTTATCATGAAGCGAGGACACGAGGATCACGTTCTTCTTCACTTTCGGGATGTATGACACCAAAGCTTTTCCATCGCTGAAACCAAACATGCTGGTGTACTGTTCCGTCTTTAACGAAACAAATTGTTGGGGTAACTGTCTTTTATTTTTTCGTATAGTTCCAACATATGAGAACTTATTCTTTTTCATATCGTCGATGAGGTCGATATCCGTGAACCAATTATCGGCAGTGATGTTGCGACTAGATCCGAATAAGGGCTTCGCCATTCTATTCACTTGGTTTATTGCTGATGCAGAAAGGACCTTCAGGTTGTTTCCCAGCGTAAATCTCAAGATTCAACGTATAAATCGTTCTTGCATCAACAAGAGCAAAACATTTTATGCCGCACTTATTCGGTTTCGACGGTATATATTGCCGAAATTGACACTTTCCTCGGAAACCTGGCAGCATTTCGTCGATTGTGGCGTTCTCCCCAATAGTATAGTTGTTCTGACAGTTCTTCACAAATTTTTCAAATATGTCGCGAATTGGAGCTAGACGGTCGATTTTTTTTCGTTCTGCCCTGGTAGTACGGTCGTCAAAACGAAAACAACGTATTATGGTCTTAAACCGTTTGAGGTTCATGACAAGGCCAAATTTTCCAACACCGTTGCCATCTTTTCCCCAAAGTTCCTCTAAACTCTGACGATTTCCTCTCCTGCTAGATACAACAAACCAATGAAAGCCCTTACTTCGATGACGTCTGTGGGTGTGATATCTCTTTCTCTGGCAAATTTGTATTTGATGGATCCCATGTACTGGGGGTCTATTCTTGAATGTATGCGATCGACTTTTTCGTGCGATATGTCAAAGTTTTATGCGGTTTTATGAAAGTTCTAATTCTTGAAGCATGCGACAGTATTTCTATTCGTTTTGTATCGCATACTTTGTAACGTTTGATTTAAAGTAGTCGAGTCGCGTACTCGAATGCCATGAAATTAGCGACAGCTGCGGGTTGGATGACAAAGTATTGTGTTTTTATTTTTCATCAACTTCATACACGTTTCATGCGTCCACGGACGGTTATCTATCAATGTGCCTTATTTAATATTTTATTTATTATCTTCTGAATATGGCAAACTTGGATGAGCTAGTACACATTCATTTGATGAATATTAGAAATGTTGAGGGGCATGTAAGATTTCATGCAAGAAGGGATGCATTCCTACTAAGCGATAGGGGATTCAAGAACGACTATCGGTTAACAAAAGAAATGGTTAGACAATTAATTAATCAGTTAGACCCAATTTTGAGGCAACAAACAAGGAGGAGTTCACTGGATAGTAGAACAAAGGTGCATGAAATTATTCATACATCAAGCAATTAACGTTTGTATTTTTATAATGCTAGGTACTGGTGGCCCTAAATTTTCTAGCAAAAGGAAGTTATCAACAAAATATTGGCAGAAATATGTATGCTGCAGTTTCACACCTTCGGTTAGCAGAAGCCTTGTAGAGTTTGTGAATGCGTTAAATACAAGAGAAATTTTTGATACACATGTGAAATTTCCTGCAAATTTGCGGGAATTACAAGAAGTGCAGATAGGGTAGACAATAAAGAAAAATGATTAAAATATACATAGTACTATAATTGTTTGCAGATTTTATGAAAAATATAGATTGCCAGGCATTGTGGGATGTATAGATTGTACCCATGTTGCAATAAAAGCACCACCCTTTAATGATCCGATGTACCCGGAAAATATATATGTTAATCGGAAAGGATACCATTCTATCAATGTACAATTGGTATGTGGAATGAATAGCTAAGTATACTAACAATAAGGAGTGTCAATTTTATAGATATGTGATGTTAATACAAAGATATTAAACGTGTGTGCTCAATATCCAGGTAGCACACATGATGCCTATATCTGGCAGAATAGCGAGGTAAACACTTTACTTCAGCAGTTACATAACCGTGGACATGCCGTACATTTACTAGGTAGTTTTCTACGGCAATATTATTGTTCACTTATTGATAGAATTTAATTGTAGGAGATTCAGGCTACCCTCTACGACCCTGGTTATTAACACCCGTACTAAATGCCATACCCGGTTCCCAGAAGAAAGATATAACAGTACTCACCAACGTATTAGATCAACCATCGAAAGATGTAATGGAATTTTAAAAACCAGGTTCAGGTGCCTCCTTAAACATCGGGTGTTGCATTACCATCCTGAAAGAGCTGCCAAAATCATTAATGCTTGTGTTATGCTCCATAACTTTTGCATTGAGTATCAGCTTCACATCCAGAGTTGGTAGCAGATGATGATCTAGGACTTGAACCTATACTGTTGGAGGTTCATGAAGAAGACAACAAAATAATGATTATTTGGCTGGTAGAAGGGTACAAGAAAGATTAATACGCCTGTTTTTTACATAATAATTGCCATCCAACCTTGGATTAATAATTAATTAATGAATTATATAATTAGTTACTTTGTTAACCAATGTTTTGAATTTTTTCTCTTTTAATACATGCACTACTTGCACGATAGTTTCCTTAAATTTCAACATTTTGAATATTATTTTACTATGAATTTATATTTGTTACCTCATATGGAACTGATTAATGTATGCATTTACGTATTTCACATAGAAAGAAAAACTAGCCTAATAAAATAAATATATTTCACAAATAAACTATATAAAGTACTCTACTTATCACAAAATAAAATATATTCTAACAGTCTTGGTTGTTTTTTTAAATAATAAATATATTGTAAAAAAAAATAATTTACTTAGCACAATAAATATTTTCGTGTGAATTTGCTAGTTGCATTAGAGCATCTGCAATTCTGCGCTTTTCATTAATATCTTCCTGTAGAAGTTGTAATTTTTTTTCATAATAATTTTTCTTTATTTCCATCTTCTTGTCTAACTGTTAGACCAACACAGTAGGGACCTTCGTAGTACGCTCTAACTGTGATTGTTTCTTTTGAATTGGTTTTGTCAACTCATCTGTTAACTGTGTGGTGGATGTTGATGGAACATTGATGGTATGTGACAAGTAATCATGGTTTGTTACTGGTGTTTGTACTATAGTAGGTTCATCGAAATTAAATGTAACAGATGAGTTTATGGTTTGTGGTTGACCAAACACCGGAACCTGTCCTACAAACTGAGGGTTTTTTCCTCTAGGCAGTTAGAGGTAACAACTCACATGGCCCTCCGCCTGTTGCATGTTGGTTTTGTTTGTTTTCGCGCGCCTTAATTTTCACCTTCTGTTTGAGGTCTTGCCAAGTCTATTAATTAATTAATATAAATACTAATTTGCCAACACACTTATTTTACATACCTTTCGCCACTGATTCCAGTCTTTTTGTGCAGGACCAACAGCATTCAAAACAAGACTTGCTTCTTTCCAATATTTTGAGCTGTCTTATATGTGAATTTGAGGTAAACCTTCCACTTTTTAGTTGTGGATTCTTCTCTAAATATCGATTAGAATATTTTTTTGTTCTTCGCTAATTTTATACCGTCTTCCCGGCTCAATATTTTCTATTGAAAATCTGTTTCATATCGATCACCTTCCATGTTTGGGAATTCCCGACAACTGACGATGAATTTGTTTTGAAAAACAGGCTGATAAACTAATAAATATCAAAATTCTGTATGTTTGTTTTGTTATTTTTTTATTATCTTCATTTGGCAACTCTTCATTTGCAGTGTTGACAAATAGTACTGTACGTTATACGAAATTTTTGTATCGCATGGTGTTCAAGAATACGAAATATCGGACGTATGCGATATAATCTATGCGAAATGAAATGTGATCGACTTTAGTCGCACAAATTCAAGAATAGACCCCCTGGTTTGTGTATCCAACGATCATGTCCAGGATATCATCAGTGAATAAATTATTCCAACAATCTATTGCGGTTTTTGCGTTCTTGGCGTTGCCACTAACTCCAAGGAGATGAGTTATAATATTGTGACCTCGCCTACGCACATTTCTCGCCGGCGGATTTTCAGTCCATTTGGTTTTCTTATCTTTCCCTAAAAGAAACTGGGACTCTGGATATGTTTACCTGCAATGTATGAGGAAAAAAAAACTGCACTTCAAGTTACGTTAAATAAAACTAAATACGTGTCAATCACCACAGACATATGGACGTCCGATTCAACAGAATCATACATGACACTTACATGTCATTTTCTAGAAGAGTCATTAATGAAGTCGTGTGTGTTAACAACAGCAAAATTGTCAGAATCATAGACTGCAACATATCTACCTGATATTATGAAAATTGTTTTTATTGAATGGAAAATTAAAGAGAAGATATGCGGTATTGTAACTGACAATGCACGCAATATTAAAGCCGCAGTAAAATATTTAATTACGAACATCTCCCTTGTGCAGCTCACACAATAAATTTGATAGTAACTGATTCCCTGAAAAACGTCGTACTATTGGAATGCATTTTGAAAAACTGTCGGAAAATTGTAGGGCACTTCAAAATGTCCGTGACTGCAGCAGATAAATTATGTAAGATGCAAAAACAAATGGGATTATCAGAAGAGCTGAAAGTTAAGAAAGATGTGGCTACACGTTGGAACTCATCACTGTTGATGATAGAATATTTATTTTAAATTTTATTTTATTTATTTCAATTGTCATACCCATATTTGCTTTGTGAGAATGTGTTAACGGCAGCATTGAGCATTTACATATATAAGTAAGTTAAATCATTTTTTTTAATTTTTAAAATCAAATTTTTGTTGACTAATATATCAGGGATTCAGAAGCCGTTCACTGTAAGTACTTGTCAAAAGACTGCAAAACCAATTGCGCAAATTTTCACATAAATTATACAATATATTACTGTTATGATTGTAATGCAATTTAATTATTCTCATTATATTGCTGTAAAATATAATTTATCTAATTTAAATTTATCTAATCCAAGACAGAATGCGTGATGGGGAACGAGAGAGACAGTTGGTAGAGAGCGAATATACGCCTTTATTATGGCTACGTCTCTAACGCGAATATGCCCTCGGTTCACTTTCCTTTCGTTCGCGCCTCCTTAAACGTTGTAATAAGTCTTTTTTACTTATTCTTATGTCGGGTGACAAATTCCTCTCCCTCTTGTTTGTCTTACCCATGCTAAAAAGTTTAACTAACCTGAAAGAAATGGTAAGAAAACTGCCTTTACCTACGTCTACAGTTTGCTGTGTCTGGAAAAAACGGCGATGCGGCGGTGACGGCACCAAAACAACGAATGAGATTGTGAGGGAGTACAGGCCGGCACCTAGAAAAGTGGGGCGAGAGGCGTGCTTGCTTTAAAAACGGTGGTAGTCGGTATCCAGGATAGCGGACTACGATTATACAGAGTGATATCGAGAACTGAACACTAGAAGCATAATTCAAATGAGCCGGGAAATCCTTTGACCTAGATCGGGTTTTGACTTCCGTCAGCCGTATTTTCGATTTATGCCACATGGAACACTCAAAATTAAGTTAACCTCCCATTTCCATTACCATGGATTTTGATAACTTGCCAGTGAAGTTGACAGTCAAGTTTTTTCGAGCCAGACATAGTCTGAGTCTCCGTACACCAGAAGCAACCAGCCTAAGCCGTGCATCAAGTTTTAATAAGCATAACGTTGACATATTTGTTGATAATCTGCGTAACGTAATTGAGAAGCATGGTTTTACATCTAACCAAATATTTGACCGTGATGAACCCGCAGTCACAACCGTACATAGGCCACCAAAAATAATGGCTCCTTGCGGTCTTTCCTAGAAAAAAAATTCAAACCTCATATGCTACTTTGTGCACCACCTGGATTAAAAGGAGCGGCACACCCAACTGGTTAAATGACTGCTGTAAACTTTTTAGAATATTTAAAGCACACGGATAATTTAGATTGTAATATTGACAACAAGATACGCCTAAACCTGCGTTCATTTAAAAAAAATTGATGCATAATGTTTGTTTATTATTATCGTTATTCGTGGAAAACACAAAACTGGTGTCTAATTAAGACCACTACAGAAATAGTCTTTGAATGAATTTCGAATATGTATAGCCCCTATTAGTTCCTCTGTTGTTTCTTACATTCTTGTTTGTTCTGGGGGTACATTAAACCGCTTTGATTCTAATAATCGACATAATTCTGAAGATTGAAACACTCCCGCATCACTTTCACATCATCGAGAGCCTACTTTAATTGTAATATGATCTTCTTGGCATCAGCGACCCTTAGTAGTCCAAGAGAATAATATTTATATATTTAAATTATATATTATATATTAATAATAAAAGTCATTAAAATACATAGTTCCAGTTTGGGGCGGACATTTAATTTGGCAGTGCTTGCCGTCAATTGACCCAAAACAATTTGGAAAGTATAATATATTGTTCTCTTGTATAATTCTTTGCAAATCTTGTTGGGTAGGAAGTGGCATATGATCTTGCATTAATTCTTCCCAAACAATTTGTCACGTGTTCTTAACTATGACCGAGACTGTTGAACATCCAACTAAATTGCTGTTGTTATAAGAAACCTAAAAATAATATAAAATCTAAACTCTTGACATGGTTACTAAAGGTTTATTTATTTTTAGAAGCAGTAGCAGCCTGCTGAAAAAAAAACAAAAAGGACAAGCACCGGCGCGAACTAAAAAAGCTTCTAATTTTACATTCTGGAGACGCTGCAAGTAATTGAAATCCAACTGGCAGTTTTTGAAATGATGCCATTTCTTCTAAAAGATGTGAGCAGTTTCCTCCAATTTGGAAGAAAATGAAAATCAAACACAAGCAATTACAGAACTTTCTGTATTATCCACAGAAGAATCCACAACACAGGGAATGATACCTTCAGCAAGACGTCATATGCATCCTCAACTAATTCAGGACCAGTAAAGACAAAATAAAAAACGATTATGTCATGTAAGGGATGATAAGTACTTGGAAATAGAAAATAAGTAGTTGCAGCTGTTGGCAAAATATTTAGCTGACGATTCAGAAAAATCATAATGTGACGAACTATTTTTTTTAAGAGTTTGGTACCTTACATGGAACAATTTAACTCAATTCAGAAGTTAAAAGTTAGGAATAAAAAATTCAACATGTGGTCTTGGATGAATAAGTATCAGCTGAAAGTTCGAATATTCGCCGACCTAAAATGAATTCAGGTACTCACCAGTCCCCTTCTCCCCTAGCAAGTAGGGTATCATCAATAACTTTGCAAAATTCTGCATCTATTGCTTCTGCAGGCGAATCAACATTTTCATTTGAACCCATAAACACAACAAAATTTGCCACAATGGATGTGTGATAAGAGAATCGTAAATAAAACGAATTTTAGTAAAGAAAGGAGTGTACGTGGTCGGCGAGGTTAAGTTAGTAAGGAGACAAGTAGTAAGTAAAAGAAAGTGCAAGGCGTATAAGTATCCGTAACCGACAAAATGATTGGAAATTTAGAAGCATATCTCAGGCGACAATTTTGTAGAATATTTGCAAAGATTTATACAATTTTTAGGATTGAACAGTGAGGAAGAATCAAAGAAAGTAGCGCCTTTATTGAGTTTAATCGCACAAGAGGCCTACTCAACGTTAAAAAAATAATGGTACCTGTGGATCCAGCAACTAAATCATACGATTATTTAATCCAAGTTCTATCCAAACATTATTCGCCCTGGATACCTGGTGACCTCCAGGAGCAGAAAGCCTTGGCGTGGTAAGGACGCACTGCCGCGGTCGACCATTAAATCGACCAACTCGTGGGAACAATATAGATCACTATAAACAAAAAGCAAATTAGAAAGTAAGTTAGCGGAGACTACTGTGGGGCTAGAAAGAATGGATATAGCTGGCAAGCGAGACACGACAGGGAATCAAAAATAAATGCCGCTACCCAAGAAGTTTTTTTTTAAATAAAAGATTATTACAAATCAAACACGGCAAAGAAAAACAAACCATTACCTCATATCAATAACAAGTATTATATATTGTATGTATGCAATAGCAATAAATTACATAAATATAAATGTTTAAGTTTTTATTAGCTTTACTGAAATATAATGAATACTGTAATTCCTATTTAAGATGTAATAAAATATTTTCCAATAATTGGTTTTTACGTTCTAATTGTTTTATTAAGCGTTCCCTTTGTTCATAATTTTTTTCTTCGATTTTCATGTATGCCTCCGTTCTTCTGTTGATGGCTGTTAAGATTACTATTAATAAAACACGCCAAATCTTAGACATTAAGTTTTTGACAGTTGGTATATAGTGTGCATAAAAAGATGACGCTAACAAGATGCGTCTGTGTAGAGTACTAATAAAGGCATAAAAACAAAAAAAAATACAGTCCACATTTTATTAAAAATCAACAAGGGCTTCTGCCAATAAAGAAATTTCTTTATTTCTTATTTTATTGGAGTATTTAAAATATCTGTAGTACTTCTAAAATACCAGCGGATATACATTAAATATGGTAAACTTATGTTATTCTCAACTCAACTTGATGATACATCTGAATGGTCATCAGATCAAAAGTTCTGTCTAATGTCTTCCATTTACTTTCAACTTGTTGAACAGTATAGCAGTGGTTGAATTCATTTAAGTCTTTTTTAATAATTTCCCACGTTCTCTTCATGGTCTTTATTTTTGGTTGTTCCACAAAAGGTCGATATTCCTTATACTTTGTAATTAGTAATTTTGTAGCTGAATCAGACCATCGTGTTTCATTTTCAATATTTGTATAGTTATGTTGGGTCAAGGAATCGTCTCTTTCTTCTGTATTGGACACATACAACTGAACCAATGAATTTTTGTCGAGTGAAACCAACTTTCCATTAGCTTGTATTTTAACAGGCAACTGTACTGTATCTACATCATTTACGTTATCATCTGTAAATCAGAATGTTAAAATTAATAATCATATTTATAGTAATAACTTGATAAAATATAGGTTTATAATATTTGATATATATTTACCTGTGCCGATAAAGTAATAATTTTCTTCTACATCATCAGCGTCTGCAAGTGTTGAAGGCGTAGAAAAACAGTTCATAGAGGTGGAAGCCATGTCACATTTAAACAAAATTGCAGACCACGGACGGTGAAAAAATTACACCCGTAAACGATTGTTGTTGAGATTACGGCTCACTTTGAGGTTAGGTTTCGCGATTTATATTCACGTTTCAAGCAGCACGAAGTACGAACCTATTGATAATTTTCATCTACTCTATTTAGACTCTCTGTTTGCACCGAGCAAGTAGAGCAGGTTCTTATACAAATAAACAAAATAAGAACATAAATTTGGGACAAAGAAACGCCCAAATTTTACGCTCCATTCCTTGGAGTCAACAGAGCAAAACAACAAACAAACTTAATATTTAATATTCGCTCTTGTCAAATCGATCAACACAAAATGTTCATATTTTAAAGCAGGTAATTGAAATCTAACTTGCATATCGGCAAATTGTGAAATCAGTGGACGACATACAGAACTCTTACTCCGTGTGTTATTTAGTTATTGTCAGATTGGTCAATGGCCAAATATGTACAATTACCTCAAACAATTATGACCCAGGTTCTTTAAACAAATTCAGACGCGTAATTCTAACACATCAATGCAATTCCATCGTAATCCGCAACGGGGCGATTTATATTCCCACAATTAAAACCTTTGTAGATTCCACCAAAGGATTTTAAATGATAATTCGAATTTTTAATTCCCTTGTTCACGTCGCAATTTTATTTGTTTTAAAAAATAATTTTATATTGTTAAATATTTTTCACTTTGAGAATATTTTTCGGATTTTGTCTGCAACACTTGAGAGGATTTAAGGGCAGCATCTTGGAACGACGCTTTGTCGGCTGCCGCCAGGGAAAGGATTAGCGGTGGCATCGTGTTCCGGCCTCTTTGTCGGCGACCGCCAAAATGAGGATTTGCGCGCTCCGACTTCCTTTTTTTTTCTTGTTCTAAAAATAGATGTTTCTCTTTTTGTATTCATATTAGCCAATCATTTTTAAGCATTCAATCATTCTAGAGAATGTAAGGTTATGTTTTAAATATAGACATAAAAAATAGTCTTTTGTTTCCTTTTTTCTTTTGGATTAAGTCCGCAAGTTTTTCACAACATTATTTCAATCAAGTGTTTGGTATTTTTTTTCTTATATTTTTGTTATCGTCATTATAAATATTTTTGTAAACAATAATTTATTTTTGTAGGTGGTGTAGGAACAATTTGCAAATATTTAAATTTTGCGGGGTTTATGAGATCGGCGGGAAGTCGCAACTAGTTGCTAAGGGAGGGATTATTTTCTCAAGAAGCATCAGAAAGGAGGAAGTGAGGGCAGAGAAGTTAGGTCAGGGGCTGTCGATGTTTGTAATACCTGCTGTATGTATGCGAGTTTCGAAGTGAATAAAAGTTTGAAAAGAAAAGGATTTATTTTTATGAATTCTGGCGGCCATTCCTACAAATTCAGAAGTGGGATCGGAAACAACTGAAATCGATTGTGGATGAATATTTCAAGCGATAGTAAAAATAATTGTTCGGAAACTTCTGGAAGAAGAAAAAATGGCTGACCTCGTTACTAAAGACGACCAAAATGGAGATCAAGTAGAACAAAATTCACAAGGACCAGTATCCATAGAGGAATTAGTGCAAGCTACTGTACGAGCTGTGATACTTTACGAAGATGGGAAACGCGGGAGACGATTCGAGGAAACCACGACCGATACATTGAGACAGCGAACGACTGAGCACCGCACTAACCAGATAACTTACACAAACGATCAAATATGGGCACTCTTACCTGAATTTACAAGTATACACCAGAATGTTAATGTATGGTTAGAACGAGCAGATTCGATCCAACAAGTTTATAATGTGCCAGATGGTGTAATCCAATTAATAGCGATAAGCAAACTGAAGGAGCAGGCGCAGCGCTGGTATCAGTCTAAAGTGACATTCCCAGAGGGATGGGACTTCCCTATAAATTCAATGAACATTATTTATTCGCACCCTACAAGCGGTGATTTGTACTAATGTCGTCTATCTCGCTCATTCACTATTCTCGACTGTTCTCGACAATCGCGCCGCGATCACTCGTTTTTTGTTTATTGACGCCATTTTGACAAAATTTGCTGGCGTCGTTTCGCATCGCGGTTTTATCCACGTTTTTTGGTTTTTTCGAACGTTTTGTAAGTGTGAAATGGATGTTATAACATTTAATATGCCAGGTAATGTATTGATCGAATGATTTGCAGTAAGCAGACGTGTATAATTAAGATTTTAACTCTTATTTATTGTAACTACGTTTAATACATATATAAATAAATGACATAATAGTTTCACTATATCAACAGCACTCGTTGCGACTTGCCGCCATCGACACCACGTGATCTATATGAAGTTATTCTAACTCGTAGTCGCCTAAACGAGTAGGTTAGCGACACTGGCGTCCGTGCCGCGAATATTCAAAAGTCGGTTCCGTTATACTCTCCCCCTCTGGACTACGCAACGGCCCTCCGGCGTGGTCCAGGACCGTCTTCTTTGGCGGTCGATCTGAATACCATTAGCACTTATAATATGTCCGAGGTATCTCACGGAGGTGCGGGCAAAATAACACTTATCGCGACGCGCACGTAAATGAAATAATCTAAGTCTATTAAAAACCTTTTGAAGGTCACTCACTTGTTCCTCAAATGTTCCCGAAAGAACCAGGATATCGTCCATGTACGTGAATACTTGAATTTTCCCGAGACCGGCGCGAAAACGGTCCATTAATCTCGAAAACGTTGCGGGAAAATTTTTCAGTCCAAACGGCATCCTTTTAAAACGATACGTCCCTAACGGTGCTGTGAAGCAAGTTTTGTCGCGATCTTCCTCAGCGACTGGTACTTGCCAGAATCCGGACTGCAGATCAATTGTAGTTATAAACTTGGTTGGTTTCGTCGTTCGAAGCAATTCGTCGAGCTTAGGCATTGGATAACTATCGCTGACAGTTACTGCGTTTAGTTTCCTGTAGTCCCCACAGAGCCTATAGGAACCATCTTTCTTTAATACCAAAACTACAGGACTGGCCCAAGGAGACTCGCATTCTTCTTATATCATCTTTTACTAACTTCTCCAATTCAGTTTTTAAGAATTCCTTCTTCGCAGTGCTTATTGGATAAGGTGGTAACAGCCGTAGGTCTCTTCTCTGTAGTTCTTATTTGGTGTATAGCAAATTCTGTTGGGCGCTCCCCGCGCAAAAATGTCAATTGTTACTTTTTAGTATTGAATTCAAATTTTTCCCTTTGAGATTCATCCAACATTTCTCCTTCGGTTTCCCTCAATTGTATATGATTTACTTGGATCGAAAAGTCTTCTCTTAATAAATTCCATTGTTTCATTAACAAAATTATATTGCCTAGAGAGACATTTACTAAATGACCAAATCTGATTGGGTAGGGGAAACTGGGGAAGATACAACCGCTTTCTAATTTTACATTAATATCTTGAAAATAAAATTTTAATTTTTGACATTTTGTGAGAAGTTAAGCATTTTATTGTTTTTTATACCTATTTTTGTCTTTGTATTCTCTTAAATATTTTACTCTGTATTTTTACACGATTTCGAAAAAAAAATTGCATTTGGTTGTATCTTCCCCAGTGCCGGGGTAGACTCAACCATGAACTAGGAAGATTCAACCACAAATAAAAAAGAACTTATATCAAATCCAAATTGTTTTATTGTTGATTATAATGTATCGTAAACCTTAGTTAGTAAAATACACAAAGAGTGGGTCGATATAAAAAAGAATAATATAAAAATGGGCAAAAATAGAAGGCCAAAATTTTTAAATATTAGACATAATATATTAAACAAAAAAAAACAGGATTTTTAATTTACCGCACATTCCAGCCTTTAAAATTAATTTAAAATAATAAAGCGAACCTGTTCTGGCTGTTCCAGAGCTTTCCAGAGTGGAAGTCCATAAAACATCATCTCTTTCTACGCTTGAAATGTCGTCAACAACCGGAAACGCAAAGGTATCAGTGTTATGTTTTACGTCTCAGGAATTTAACGTCATATTGATTTTGTTCCCGTGACAAAACTTGACCTATGTAATAAATTTTGTTAGTTTTTGTGCAAAATTTTGTTAAGACGAAATCATTTATCTTAACAATAAAGTCTTTTTCTATAACCATAGAGAACTCATCAAGAGCCACATCAGAATTGGCTACCTCAAAAGACGAATCGCTCACATCAGTTTCGTTGTGAATTTGAGAAAAACTTTTCGTTGGTCGTCTTCGCTAACTTTAAAGATGTTTTTCTATTTCTTTCTTCCTCCGCTGCTTTAATTTCGTCCATCATTGGAGTAGAAGTATATATTTTTGATTTGGATTCTCTTTTTCTTTGTCGCTTTTTTTCTATTTTTGCTTTCGGATAAGGTCGGACGTTTTCTACTTGAAGTATATTTGTTTGATTGCCGTGCTTCTCTGTCTTTTTAGTATTGTCCTTGGATGTCGAAGCAGTGGCATCTACTTCAACATCTAATAAGCTGCGCACCTGAAAACTTGTCACTGCTTTACTTTTGTCTCTAATATTGCTCTCTTCACTTTTACTTAAATCGCTGCTTTGAGACCTTACATCTTCTTTGATTGACAAAAGCTTCAGGATTTGGCACATAGTTGTCATCAGTCACAGTGCTACGGCAAAGTCCTCATCGCTAAAAAGCTGTCTGTTCAATGCCAGATTCCAGTTTTCTTAAATGCATTTGTTATAATTAGATATAGAAAAGTTCGGTAAAATGCCACTGCTGAATAACTCTCCAATATTCCTAATAGTAATCGCTTTACCGGGATTTGATAGTACCAATCGTTAAATGCAACAACTAACGAACCCTTAAATGGACCATAAACACCAACATCTAGGGGTTGTAGTCGATGTGTGCTATGTGGTGGAAAAGACAATTAAAGAAATCCCATTAGCTTTACAAAATTGATAGATTCGTACGAGATATGTGACTCGTGGTTGTCAAAAAGTAGCAAATACGCTGTTCCTTTGAGCAACGAGTCTGCGCCATAATGTGATTTAAGACTTTCGAAAAAGTTCCTTGTCATCCATCCTGATTTGTTATTCAAAATTAAGGAGGAAGTAGGGCTCCAGTGATGTAGTTCTCAGGATGACGTAATCTTGGAACAACATATGCTGGAGGAAGAGCATTTCCCATTGCATTTACTATCCCAACAAATGTTACCAAGCTCTCCTCTTTCTCCGAAGATACCTGACCTACCTGTTTTTTCCCCTTTTCACTAATTACTCGTGGAGCTCTCATAACCGTGGTAATACCGGTTTCATCTAAATTAAAAATTGTTCAGCCCTAAATTTAAACATTTCTAGCAAAGAACAATAGTTTTCAAAAAATTCTTCTACCCTAGCTTTGTTAAACCCCATTCCACGTAGAATACTGGTACTCTCGGGCTTCCGTAGGGCCAAATCAGGATGCCTAGACATAAAGCAAAACAACCAATCTTCACCTAATACAAATTATACCCATATGTATATTATAAAAACAAATTAAACTTTTAACATTTAACATACCTGCTATTTATTTTCATTCCAATTGCGTGGCATTCTACATGGCAACCTTAAAGCATATTCAAAAGCAGGACCCTCACTTGTGTTCTTTGACATACCATAATGCAAGGTTGATGATTTTTTTATATATTCAACCAAACTATTTTCTTCACTGACTGAGAAAACTTGTAGAACTGAGTATTTGCTATGGAACTTTCTTTCTTCTTCCTCCGACGACATACCAGAATCAGATGAATTGCAATACTTTTCTTCTAGGGCCCTTTTTTTAACAGCTTTCATTCTCGACATAAGAGTATCCCTTTTGATGTTATAGCGCCTTGCCGCCTCTCGAATTGAAATTCTTCTCCTAAAGCAATCTTTCAACGCTAATTTCATTCCTCTTTCATCGATTGTTCGATTTGTTTTCCTAACGTACACACGCGGCATCTGCAAAAATATATGAAATTATTGAAAAAAACTACGGTGCAAACACACACACGGATTAGATCTAATGGTTGAATGTTTCCCATAAAACTTGGTTGGTATTTACCCACCAGCACACAGTGTATTTAGATGGCTAAATAAGAAGTAGGTAATCTTTAAGGTTATGTTCTACGCACTAAAACTAACCCAAAACTATATAAATTCACCTATGATTTCAATATTTTAAGCACTCAAGAAAAACACAACTATGTCATAGAAAACCTTAAGTAACAGATACTTAACCTTAAAAGCGTTAAAATCACAAATCTTTAATAAAAAGTTACCCTTATAACTACGGCGTCCACTAAATTATTCACACAAGACAAGCCAACTGACTGGCACATTATGCTTGGAAGAATGCGCGGCAATTTAAACTAGTTAAAAACACAATCAATGGTTGTATCTTCCCCGTGGTTGAAGCTTCCCCAGTTTCCCCTATGTTCAATACAATATCTGCTGCTTTTAAAAAATCTACTCCTAACAGCGTGTAATTGCTAACTACATTTGGTAGAACAATGAATTCAATAGGCAGGCTTTTATTAGCGATTGAGACTTCTACAGTGGTCTTTAAAACTTGTTCCTCGCGTAAAATTCCATCTGCATATGATAATTTTACGGTTGTCTCAACAAAAGATTGACCTGAATTTTCCAATAGCTTATAGAGCTTAAAACTTGCAATACTCACTTGCGCTCCTGTATCAGCGAATCCCACTCCATGGTAACCTAGGATTTGTAGTGGCAACAGTGGACGTATTGAGCTTTTAGGTAGGTGTTCAACACTCAATTGGTGAAATTGAATAACATTTGCTTGTGCCTTAGTCTCAGAACTGCTGCGACAATTCGTGCACTTTGCTCTGATAACTTCCGGTGCACCACAACCAAAGCAATAAATATTGTTTTGGGATGTTGATTGATTCTTATGTTGATTAGTCGATTCATTTTCCTTGTTTTTGGTTGAAGTTGCAATAAATTTCCTGCAATCCGTCTGAACATGCCCAAAATTGTGACAATAAGAGCACTTCGGTCTTATCTTTTTTGCATGTTCATCAGTACTTTGCCTTTCCGTGTTTTGCTTGGGTTCAAGAAAATTATCTTCAATGGATCGGGCTTTATCTATCAGTTCCTGGAAGTCTTTAACCTGTTCTCTAGATAACAATCGCCTTATGCGAGTATGCATCAGACCATATATCATACCGAGCTTATGAGTCTCGTGTAATTGTGGCTCTTTACTTAACTTTGCCCAATAAAGCACGAGCATTGCTCACGAAAATGTCTGTGGGTTCATTACTCGACTGTTCTTTGGAAAATAATTGTTTAAATATTTTGTGATTGGGTTGATTCATACCGAAAGCATGTCTCAACGCCGTCAATGCATCATTCCATGACGTAATTGATGCCTTTGTACCTTGCCACCAAACAGCAGCCGAATTATCTAATAACATAGGCAATCCCTTAAGAGCATTTTCATCGGTAACATTTACGCAATCCTTGTATACCAGAATCGCGTTAATAAATGCCTCTACATCCTCAGTTTTATTACCAGAATATCTAGAATTGCATTTAGCGAAATTTCCAGTTGTAGCGTATAGGTTCAAATAATGATATATATTCAACTTAAACTCACCTAAACTCATCCGCGTCTCGAACCGTGACACAACACATACAATTAAAAGGGTTTCAATGGGTAAGGGGGTAGGAAGGAAGGGAAACAATTATGCGGCTATCAACTAATATACGGCGATTTACTATCTACTACTACTTGCGGATTAACTATACGCGGCGAATAAATGTGAACTGTCTGCGGCGAGTGAATATCAACAACTAACATACGTTAAAAGGAAAACAAAAAAAAGGAAAAACAAAAAATGTTCAAATAAAAATATAAAATTTAAACTGGCGTAAACACCAGTTAATTCGACTTTTTGATCAGGTGCATCTCGCTCATCCTGTAGCGCAATCTTTACGTTCTCTAGCATTTGTGTAAACTGTTCGCTTGACATAGTAAGCGACATTGTATCTTTCTTACGTTGTGTTGTAGAACGTAAAACACGAGTATTTTCTAGATTTGAAGACGTGGTGAAAAGATATATAAGCAACTTGACAGTTGTAAACAAGCAACGTATTTGTTGAATTCTTAGCACAGTTTATGCGGTAATTTACCGAAAAGCGTCCTTATTGACAAGCGGAAGCGCGAATGAAATATTTAAGGTTATTGTCTATCTACACGACTCACCTAATATGCACTCTAGTTCCAATGTTCGGGCCATTAGTTGGACGTCAGTTTAACTCTTATTTATTGTAACTACGTTTAATACATATATAAATAAATGACATAATAGTTTCACTATATCAACCTCACTCGTTGCGACTTGCCGCCATCGACACCAGGTGATCTATATGAAGTTATTCTAACTCGTAGTCGCCTAAACGAGTAGGTTGGCGACACTGGCATCCGTGCCGCGAATATTCAAAAGTCGGTTCCGTTATAAGATTTATTTAGGGTTGTGCATAAGCCAGGTACACTTTCTAGAGAATTCTTTCTGGAGACATTGCATTACAATCTGCAGCAAGAAAATTGCGCCGGCATTTATTATGTAAGTTATTAATATTTACAAATGAATTTGATTAGTACATAACATGAAAAACAAGTGATTTATTAAATCTAATTAAGCTATAATGGTAATATAAATTTATGTTTATTAGGTGCATCAGATCCATCGATAATATCAAGAAATGTTTCCCCATCTCACCTTACATCATAAAAATGTACACGTAAGTTAAAAGTAAACATTCTAAGATATACCACCCTAATCAAATATATTATTTTAGGTAAATACAGCGTTTTTAATTAATGCAGCATGGCAATGTCACTTAACTCCTTCGAAAGGAAGACTAAGTCGTAGTGAAACCCATTACCGTCAATGGATTGGGGTTTGAGACATAATATCGAGGGCATAGAGCGAGAACCCAAGAAATCAAAACCCAAATCTGGAAGTGATTTAATGACAGCGAATCAAAAATTGGTTTTAGTAAATAAATGCAAAAAAAATAACCACAACCGATTTAGATAAAAATATTTTTGGGAGAAAAATTAAAAATTTATTATTTAGTGAGTTTCCTCTACGATTATAGGGGAAGGAAACTATTAACTAAATTTATTATGTTAATGGAAAAGCTCTTAGCTAATTTTAACCAAATACTATAAATATATTCTTTAATGCTAAATTAGTAATTTCAAATATCAGGTAACCTAACTTTTAACTCTCAATAATCTTTTAATTTGTATAGAAAACTCCCTGCAAGGAAAATCACTTAATCAAATGGGGAACAAGGAGGATTAAATAGTGTTTTAGATCAACAATTTAAGTTTACGTCACCAGTCTATAAATTTATTTTATGTATACCTATATTGTTTTACCTGGTTAAAATTAATTAATTCTTTTCTAATAAGAGATTGTGGTTATTCATAATGATATTCCGACTTATGTTTATGAACTCACATATTTCATCGACCTATTTCTAGAATTGTATTGCTTCAATTTTCACATTTGTCTCTAATCAATATTCAATGCATATGTTGTTATTCCTTTTTTGGTTTTCATTAATTTTTGATTTAAAATAAATGTTTATGTGTTTATATACTATTGTTATAGGAAATAGTACCATGTATTTATTGTATTTTTGCACAATTAATAAAGGTATTTTACAAAATCATGTGTTTTTGTTCTATTTCAAATCATAAATATAAAAGAGCAAATAATAGTAAACATTTAAATTACCCACCAATAAATTTTTAGTACGAAGAATAGTCATCAAGCGTCACTAAACGCAGTCCGAGTTGGCGTATGAGAGTTACCATTCTACTCAGGTTATTCTATGGACATTCCTGACAATGACCTGGCCGGAACTCAAAGGAGAATTGAAGAAAATGTACGGGGCCCTGACAAACCCTGTTAGTTTAAGAAAATCCATGGAAGAGAGGCGGTGGAAGCGAAGTGAGAAGTTTTCGGTCTATTTTCATGAAAAAGTCGTTCTAGGAAATGATGCAGGAGTATCTGAAAATGAAATGATGCACTACCTAATAGACGGGTTTGATGATAAAACACTGCGTAGTCAGCATCAAGCATCAAAACCACACAGGATTTATATCAGTTAACGAATAATGTGATTAAGGAGGACACAGCTCAAGACAAGGCACACACTGAAGCTTCGTTGGAAGGTAGGAATTCCACTGGGAAATATGTTAAGTGTTTTAATTGCTACAAAGGAGGGCGGACACAACGCATCTGAATGTAGGCAGCCGAAACACCCGAGGGGATCGTGCTTCAATTGCGGAAGCGAGGAACATACAGTTAAAAATTGTCCGCAGAAGAGAAATTCTGGGAATCCACAGGGGTCATCCAATGTGGCACTGGTGGATGTAGCCACAGGTTCGAAGGCAGCTTACATGGTGACAGTAGCAGGCAAATTTGGAGACAATATACTAGCTATACTTGATACAGGTAGCCCGATATCTTTAATCAGTAGCGAACTAGTTAAATTATGTAACATTATGCCATATGAAAATATTAATTTATATTTAGGTTTAAATAAGTCACGCTTAGATAATTGGAGTTTTTATAGATACTGTACAAGTGAACAATGTCAAATGTCAGATCAAATTTCATGTTATTGAGCCAGATACTATAAGTTCTAACATACTCTTGGGTAGGGATTTTATAGAGAGTAGTGCAATTGACACAATTACACTCAAAAACGGTGCTGTAGATATCATTGCAAAAGATTGTAGTGTTAAAGAGACTTTTCCATTTTCTGATATTCTATTTGTTGAGGAATGCAATAATGAACCATTATTAGATATTGATACCTGTCTTTCACCAGCTGATATCGCAAAAACGAAACTATTGTTTAACAATCATAATTTATATTCAAAGAAAGAATTCCAGAGGAACCAAAAACTAAGGTTAAAATGCAGCTACATCTGACAGAGCATACACCCTTTTATACTAAGCCGCGTCGACTATCATTTTTTGAGAGACAGAACCTGAATGATATTCAAGATCTGTTAAAACGCAAAATAATTTGTGAGAGTGACTCCCCATATTGTTCCGCTATTGTTTTGACTAAAAAGAAAACTGGAGAATATAGAATGTGCGTAGATTTCCGAACCTTAAATAGATTTTTAGTTATAAACCAGTTTCCAATTTCGTTGATTGATGTGCACTTAAACCAATTAAAAGGAAACTGTTATTTTACTAAATTGGACCTGAAAAACGCATTTTATCATGTTACGTTAGATGAAAATTCTAAGAAGTATACGTCTTTTGTCACACCCATTGGGCAGTTTGAATTTTATAAAATGCCTTTCGATTTAAGTTCGAGTCCAGCTGCTTTCGCGCGTTTTATCAATAAAATTTTTAAAGAACTAATAGAAAAGAACAAAGTATTGATATATTTCGATGACATCCTAATTGCGACTGAAACAGTTGAGGAAAATTTGAGTATTCTCGAAGAAGTATTTAAATTACTGTCTGAAAATTTATTAGATCTTAGAGTAGATAAATGTTCATTTTTAAAGCAAAAGGTTAACTATTTAGGATACACGATAGACAAAAAGGGAATTTATCCAAGTAACGATAATATACGAGCTGTAGAGATGTACCCAATTCCGACAAATGCCAAACAACTTCATAGGTTCGTAGGACTAGTCAGTTATTTTAGGCGTTTTATTCCGAATTTTTCATTGCTTGCAAAACCATTATATGACCTTCTTAAGAAAGACGTAAAATTTGAATTCAGTAAAGAGCATTTGGACGCGTTTGAAATTTTAAAAAGTAAACTGATTTCGACACCAATATTGTCTATTTATTCTCCTCATAGTGAAACCCCATTGTATTGCGACGCAAGCGCCCAAGGTTATGGTTCTATATTATTACAAAAACAAACCGATGGCAAATTTCACCCCATATTTTATTTTAGTACAAGAGCAACTGAGTGCGAGTCGAAATATCATAGCTGTTATATACGATTTCTCTGATAATTTGTAATTATTAAAACGGTTCTAAAAATAACATACTTTATTCACGACCTTATTTCTACAACTGCTGTACATCAGTGCTGCCAACCTTTTCTACATTAAGTACCCAACCTAATATCCCACATCCTTCCCCTTAAAGAGAACGTTTTAATTTAGAACTACAAATTCAGTCTCTGAGGTGGCCTTACTTTGCGACCATATGAGGATGTTTTCATACTTTGGTTTCCATCAGAGTCTGATTCTGTACTTTCTGTTTCCTTATCTAAAATATCTTTATTTTCCTTTATATTTTGTGTACTGGTTTCAGCCTCACTTCTTATTATCTAAATTTTCATCTTCTTTATCTAAATCTAAATAACATTTAATTTCTTCCTTTTCCTTCCTTTCGCCAGAAACTGCTGCGGTTGGAGAGCGGTCTCTAGCAATTCCTAGATTTGTATGCATTTTCAAAGGTTTAATGAATCTTCTGTTTCTAACTAAAACAGATCCGCTATCCAGCCTCAGTTTATATGTCTTATCTCTTAATCTACTTAAAATAATACCAGGAGTCCAGGAACTTTTTGGTTTAGTTTGAACATAGACTCTAGTGTTTTTAGTGAGTATAGATAATTCCTTGACTCCTGATTGGTCATAATAGTGTTTCTGTTGTTTTTGCTGTTTTTTAATTGTTGTATTGAATGTTTTTACAACTTTTGGTTTAAAGGACTCAAATACATATGGTAGGGTTGTTCTCAGCTTTCGTGACATCAATAATTCTGCTGGAGCAATATTTCCAACAACTGGAGTGTTCCGATGATGTAACAGTGCCAGCTGTAAATCCCCATCGTCTTCTATAACTTTTTTGAACATCCTTTTCACACTTTGGATGTGCCTTTCCGCCATACCATTCGATTGTGCATTAGTCGGAGATGACAATATATGGTTAAATTGCCAATCCCTCGAAAATTGTTTGAACTGGATTGATGTAAATTGAGGTCCTCCATCGGAAATTAATGCCAATGGTATGCCAAACAAAGAAAACCTGTCTTTTAGTACCTTTATAATGTTCTCACTGGTTGTAGTTGCTTCTAAATCAACAACGTCTACGAATTTCGAATAGTAATCAATGAGTAAAATATATTTCTGACCATTCAGTTCGAAGATATCACATCCCACTTTATTCCATGGTATTTTCGGTATTTCGTGGTTAATTAAAGGTTCTTTTGTTTGCGAATTGGAGTATTTTAAACATAAATGACAATTTGAAATTTTTTGTCTTATCTGGTTTATCATTCCGAGCCAAAAAAGTGTTTCCTGAGCTAACTGCGTGCATTTGTTTATTCCCAAATGTCCATAATGTATGCGTTTTAGCATTTCATTCCTTAAACTTACAGGTATAACTATACATCTACCTCTGAAGATTATGTTGTCGATTATACGTAAATCACTTTTATACTGTGCGTATGGCTTGACCTTGTCACTTAATTTTTTATTATTATTAGGCCAGCCATTTAAAATAACTGTTTTTAAGAGTTGTAATTCTCCATCCTTTTACGTTTCTTGTTTTATTTGTTCCAGTTTTTCTGGTGTTGCATTTATTTCGTTTCTTATTAAACAGACCTGGGAATGAATTTCGTCATCAAGCTCACTATTGTAAATACTTTTGGCATATGCTCTTGATAAAGCATCAGCTAGTAACAGTTCTTTTCCTGGTTTATACACTAAGTTAATATCGAATTTCTGGATTTGCATCATCATACGTTGTAATCGAGCCGGACACTTATTAAGCGGTTTTTTAAATATTGAAATTAATGGAAGGTGGTCCGTTTCTACAGTAACTTTTTTGCCAAGTATGTATTGGTAAAATCTCTCCAGACCAAAACAGACAGCAAACAGTTCTTTTTCAATCTGTGCGTATCTGGTTTGTGTCTCGCTCATAGCCTTCGAGGCATACGCACACGGAAGTCTATTTTGAAGAAGCACCGGGTCTAATCCAGATTTCGAGGCATCTACTGATATAACAATATCTTTGCCAACATCAAAAAATTGTAAAACTGGTTTAGATATTAACTTGTCTTTCAAATTCTAAAAGCTACTTCATGTTCATCTGACCAAATAAATTCGTTATCTTTCTTCCAAGTCTCGTAATGAGGCGGTTTCGCTTGAAAAATTTGGGATAAATTTGCTACTATATGTTAGCATGCCAAGTAATCTTTGCACATCATCAATATATATTTGTGTGCCTTCGAAGGAAAAAATGTTTTTGAAGCGCTCTTGGAACACCTCCGGTGCAGACTTTACACCATAAGGTAATCTAAGAAATTTATACCGTCCAAACGGTGTTCCAAAAGTGCAGAGATTTGCACTGCTGTTGTCTAGTGGTATTTGGTAAAATCCCTGCGTTGCATCAAGAGTACTAAATATGGTGGCACCTGCTAATTGACTAGTAATTTCCTCTATAGTAGGTATTTGGCAATACTCTCTTTTAATTGCTTCGTTAAGATCTTTGGGATCCAAACAAATTCTCAACTTACCATTTGGTTTCCTTATCAACACCATTGTATTCACCCAATCAGATGGACCATTGACTTTTTCTATAATTTTTGATTTCTCTAGTTCCTCTAGACTTTCCTTAAGGTTTTCGTGCAAGTGCAATGCCACCTTTCTAATTGGATGCACAACCGGCTTAGCATCTTCTTTTAAAGTTATGTGGTGTGGATTACCGTCTATACATCCTATACCTGAAAAAACTTCAGAAAACTCCTTAATAATACCTCCATATGTATTTGATTCCCCATTAACAGAGTCAATTTTCATAATCAAATTTAAATCACATGAGGATTGCAACCCTAATATGTTTTCGGTATTAGAATTTACAATAAAAAATTCAATTGTATACGGCTTATTGTTTCTTTTACATGCAATTTTACTTACACCTATTACTTTTAAACCCTGACCTGTATATGATTTTAGTTTAACATTACTGGGAACAATATTTGATTTATCTAAACCTAACCTATTAAAAATATTTATAGATAAAACATTTGCCATAGAGCCTGTGTCTATTTTAAACTTTACAGGTGTTTCGTTAACATCTAGATATGATGTCCATTGTTCGACATTAATATTATCAATATTTTTAATAATGCTGCCCACAAACAAATAATTGTCATTACTTACGTTGCTACTTGAACTTGAATTTAAATTAGAGTCTAGTTCTACTTGATGAACTTTTTTCTTATAGCACACACTCGAAAAATGATTTACCACATGACAAAAATTACATTCCTTTCCATATGCTGGGCATTTTATTAATCTGATGAGTTTTACCACACTTCATGCAATTTGTAATAATCCTGTCATTTTTTGCTTGTCCGTGGTTATTCTTGGGTCGCGTTTTCTTCAACGAGTCCACTGCGGCTGAACTTTCCATTGCTTGACTCCTCAACCTGGATTTTTCCATAATGTGACAAATTTCTACTGTCTTCTCCAGAGTATCCGGATCATCTTGTAATAATTTCTCCCTTATCATAGAACTTGACACACCACAAATAATCATCGATTTGATCAAATCGTCTTGTAAATTTCCTAAATTGCATTTCATTGCTCTTTGTTTTACTTCTGTAATAAATTGTTCTATGGTTTGCGTCATCTCTTGTTTGTAAGAAAAGAATTTATAGCGTTCGTAATTAATATTCTCTTTGGATAGAAAATGTTCTTCGAATTTTACTAGCAATTTGTCTAATTTATTTTTATCGTCCTCCGGTATCGAAAAAGTTGAATAAATTCTAAAACCCTCTTCTCCTATGTAGTGTAATAGCTGTGCACACTGTGTCGATTCTTCTTTTCTGTTTATTTCGGTTGCTACTAAATAGTTTTCAAAACGTGCTCGCCATGTTTTCCAGTTCTCGGCCAAGTTGCCGGTCATCGACATAGGACCAATACCTCTATTATCTCCCATTTTGATTACGTATTTTAATTAAATTATAATTACGACGTTTTACTTTGTTAAACAGTATTAGACTGCGCCATGTTATATACGATTTCTCTGATAATTTGTAATTAATAAAACGGTTCTAAAAATAACATACTTTATTCACGACCTTATTTCTACAACTGCTGTACATCAGTGCTGCCAACCTTTTCTACATTAAGTACCTAACCTAATATCCTACAATAGATATGAGTTAGAATGTTTGGCCATAATTTATTCACTTAAGCGATTTCATGTCTACTTGCAGGGTATACCATTCAAAATATTCACAGACTGTGATAGTTTTCGGTTAACGTTAGCAAAAAAAGATATCATTCCGCGAATAATGCGTTGGTGTTTATTCTTACAAAATTATAATTACAGTATCGAACACCGACCGAATCCTCAAATGCAACATGTGGATGCATTAAGCCGGGTTCCGAATATCTTGATTCTTGAAGGAAATACTTTAGAACAAACGTTAGCACTCAAACAAACTTCCAGATGATGAGATACTGAAGATCCGTGATTTATTGGAATGTCAGAACACCGACATTTCGAATTACGTAATGGGTTAGTCTATCGCAAACATGAGGGTAATATATTCTTTTATGTTCCGAAAGATATGGAGTTTCAAATTTTACACACATACCACAATGACATGGGACATTTCGGAGTACAAAAAACCCGTGAACTATTAAAACGCACTTACTGGTTTCCAGGAATGAAGAAAAAGATTAGCAACTATACTATATTAATCACTGTTTGAAATGTATCGAATTCAATACAGTGTCAGTCCCAAAAGAAGAATGCTTGTATAACATTCCTAAAGGCCAATTACCGTTCGAAGTAGTTCATAGCGACCATTATGGACCTCTAAACAAGACAAGGAGCAAACATACTTAAGTATTTGAAATAATAGACGGGTTTTCTAAATTTATCAAATTTTATCCATGTAAAAGTACTCAGATACACGAGGTTTTAAAGCACTTATAAAACTACATGCGTAATTACAGCAAGCCAAAAGTAATAATTTCCGATCGTGGATCTTGTTTTATATCTCAAGCATTTAAAGACTTTGTGGGTAAACAGGGGATTCGCCACACATTAATAGCCACCAGAGCACCTAGAGCAAATGGGCAAATTGAGAGAATCAATAGATTATTGACGCCTGTGTTAGCAAAAATTACAGACGGGCGAAGAGTTGAATGGGACGAGGTTTTTATGCGAAGTTGAATTCGTACAGGAAGAAGGGAGATTAGATTTCGAGGAACTAAGAGGTAAATCTGCAAGCAATATAAACAAACTACAAGAAGAAAATAAGAAGTATTATGATAAAAGGCACAAGAAACCACAAAAATACGTAGTAGGTCAGTATGTTATGGTAGTTAATGTCGACACCACCTCCGGTATTAATAAAAAATTGATTCCCAAATATCAAGGGTCGTATGCTGTAAAAACCGTTTTGCCAAATGATAGGTATGTCGTGACTGATATTCCAGGGTTCCAAAATACACAAATTCCTTATGAAGGGGTATTGGAAGTTTCGCGTTTAAAACACTACACAGTAAATTAAGATTAACAAACTGACATCGACCTTGTCCACTTTATGATATCACTTACCTTATTTAGAGCAACTATTCTTTTTGACGGACTTCTCAGTTATGTATTATGTCATCCATTATGTTATGGATTATGTTATATATTGTGTTGCATCTCTTCAATTAAGGATTTGTATTACGTTATGTGTTCTTTAGGACACAGAGTTATTAGAATTTACTTTGTGATTATTTGAGTTAAATGTATAAGATTTGTAAGCACTTATGGGGTTCCATTGGATATTGATCAAGGACGATCAAATGGCAATTCATACAGTGTATCCTCAAAAGCGAAACACGTCTCTTCTTCTTACAAAATTGTGGAGTACACACGCTGCTTTTATTATTTCTAAAACAAATTCCATCTTCACATCTAAACTCCTGTGAAAAATTCCCCATTTACTAGCTAATATTCCAAACGTACATTCTACCATTCGTCTTGCCCTGCACAAGCGATAATTAAAAATACGTTTTTTAATATCCAAAATAGCGGTTAGGAAAGGGGCGTAAAATACGAGTTGATGCTGCAAACGCTTCATCACCTAAGAAAACAAATGGTATAGGTTTACCGCAATCATCATCGGGTAATTGTTGATCATTTGGAATATTGATACTATTTTCTGCTACGCGTTTTCCCAAAGACGAGCTATTGAATACGTTAGAGTCACTCGATTTTCCATAAGCTCCAATATCAACATATGTGAAGCAGTAATCTGCATCAACCACAGCTAAGAGTATAACAGAAAAATAGTTTTTATAATTAAAGTAATTTGAGCCTGGCATTAGTGGCATACGTATACGAATATGTTTTCCATCAACCACTCCCAAACAGTTAGGAAAATTTGTCCTTTCATGAAACTCTTTTAACCATTCCCAACTAGCGTGACAAATTTCAGAAACTATTGCGCGTATTGTTGATGCTCCAAGCAAATACTGATAATGTAAGGTTTAAATAAGTCTCCCGTTGCTAAATACTTGCAAGAAATATGAACGGTTAATCGTTGTTCTGTTCTGCTTTCAGGAAAGGAAATACAAAAGAGATGGAGTTCTCTTCGTGACTGTTTTAAGCGAGAACTAGGTCTCCAAAAAAAATGCCTTCTGGAAGTTCTGCAAAGAAACGTCGAAAATACATATACTTTGACGACCTCCTATTCTTACTACCACACTCATAAATGGTAGAAACTGTATCATCATTACCAGACACTGACAAAGAATTAGCGGTGCCACAAATACCAGCGTCAGTTAATGAGATAGTCCCATCTTCGAGCGTCTCTTCACAGAGTAAAAAGAAAACAAAAAAAAAAACTATGATGAAGAGTATTTAAAAATACTTAAAGAAGGACATAATAAATGTCAAGAAAAAGTTTTTGATGAAGATGAGTTATTCTTACGCTCACTCCTACCTTCATTTAAAAAATATAATGAAGAACAAAAGTTTCTACTGAGGCAGAGATTTTGAACACAATTTTAAGATTTGGTCAGTCTTAAATAGTTGCAAACAAAGAAACAATTTACTCTATTTCCCTTCGCGACCCAGAACAATTTACTTCCCAAGTAAGCAGGCCGCAAGGTTCATTATCAACAAATGCAATTCAGAAATACGGACTGTTGTTGACTCCCGCTACTTCGGTGAATTCGCTTGAAAGATATCCATGGGATCAACAACACAGTCTGCAATCTCATTAAACAAATCTTAAAGTGAGCTCAGCAGTGACATCGCCCGAGATTATTAAATCACAACAGTTTAAATATTCACCACTATCTACTCATAGTTCTGAGTTGATAACATTAGAGTACGAAAATGAAAATTAATAAAAAATGTAAGCATATGTATTTTCATAATAAATAAATAAGCATTATATGTTTTCTTACATTAATGTAACTGATAGCCTTTCCTCCAAAGATATACATTTTCTCATAACTGTATCTTGGTGTGATATTTTTTGTTGTAATATGGACAACAACACTTTAAATGAATTTATGAAAAACGATGATAATTAAAAAAATTGTCAGGGTGTTAACATAAATCTAGATACAATGTATGAAATTGTCCCTTCAATAATCGCTGGCTCACAATTGGATGGACCCAAAATCTTCTGTTTTGTCGTTTTTTACGACGATATCTTAAAAACATAATCAGATTTCGTAGTTGATGGTCCATTTTGTGGCACATAAACATCAACCGACAAAGTGTCGGACGTGTGCGCGTTAAATTATCGTCAACTAAACTATCGGTCGTGTGTGCTTATCCACCTACAACATAAATAGTCTCTGTTATATGTATGCAATACATAATATTATTAAGTGATATGGGTTGCATGTATTGTATGTATTAATGACTGACAAGACCTACAATAAACGAGTATCTACGTGACCGCTGTTTCCTTAACACCTAACATGGCGCTGCGACAAACCGAAAAATGAAGAAAATTAAGAATGCGTTCCGTAAATCAACTTGGATACTTTGGTGTTATTTTCGCGTTCCGTTAACAGAAAAATTCCTGAAAAATGCGTTATTACGGAACATGGTTCCTGAAAAATTAATGTCGCTTCCATCACCAAAACAACTAACGTTTTAAACTGGTAAGAGTGGTAAGTGCTGGTTAAACACCTATTTTGAGGTTAAGTGTATAGTTCTGAAGATACATACGTTAAATGTGTCACAAATAGTCTCTACTAGAAACGAAAATGGAAGAAATTAATATTTCACAGGTAACAAAGTGGTTAACAGTTGAAGGTTTTTAAAAATAATGGGGTAATTTTGTAGGATAAAACAAAATTTACATGTGGTTACTGTAATGTTATATTGGTTACTATACATGAAATTATTGAAAACGAGTTAAGTCAGAAACATAACTGTTTGAAAAATTATGAAAATATAACTATCAATTATAACAATGGTAGCATTAGGGGCATAGAGAATACAGAACCAGCTGAAGATGTCGATGTTGTCGACACAGAAAATATAGAAGTGTCTGAAAATGATAATCAGGCCAATGACTCTGCAAATGAAGATCATTGTTGGACAGAAAAGATGGTAAAATTATTAATTGAAGAATATCGAAACCATAAAAATAAATTCGACTCTCCAATGTACAATAAAAAGAAAGTATGGGAATGTATAAGCAATAGTCTAAAAATGTATGGAATCTGCAAGAATGATGTAAAATGCAACGAAAAAATGGAGGAATTTAAAAAAAACCTATGACAAAGTTCGTAATACCAATAGTTCGACAGGAAATTCAAGATCATCATGGGCATTTTTTAAAGAATTTCTAGACATTTATTGCCATGACCCGCATTTTCAGCCCATTGCAACTGCTTCTAGTTCAGGAATTTGTAAAAAAGCAAAACTAGATGATGGAAATGACACCGGTGATGGAGTTAGTGGAAATAATTTACCTTTCGAAGTACCAAAGCAACAAACTTTTCACCTGGAGAAAGAAGTCGTACTAGAACCATCTCTTCATATGAAATAGAAAAAAGAAAACAGAAACGACATGATGAAAGAATGGAATTAAAGAGACACATGTTCAAATGGTTCAAAGAACACTATAATAAGAATTAATGTATAAAATATTGTTAAATTGTTACCAGTTTAATTTTTTTATTTAATGGTTTTCTATGCAATGCTTAAAAGTTGTAGTTAATGCTTAAGAATTATAGTTTTGGTTTGTGCAATGTGTTGTATTGTATTTTTATTTATGTTAAATAAAATTCAGTTTTTTTACATATTTTTATTATTTTATTGCTATTATAACATACTAATTTGTTATTTTAAACTGCATTATTAAGCTGCTGGCACAATGCATCCCTCTTCTGAGTTGCAAGACGTAGCCTTTCTCTATTTAAGTCTCTGATTAGTCTGTGGTCCTGTCCTTCTACATCCTGCTCCATTTCATTTAATTCTATTTCCAGTATATCATCCTTCATTATGCAAATATTGTGCAGTACACAGCAAGCAATAATATATTTTGAACTCCATTCTAAGGACTGTACATCAAGCAAATCCTTTAGACGTCTAAATCTTTTTTGTAAAAGATTAAATGCTCGTTCTATAGTACTCCGTACAGAAGACAACCGGTAATTAAAGTGTCTTTGCTGATCAGTCAGATGACCATTATCTCTGTATGGAGTTATAAGCTGTGGAAGACAAGGATAAGCTTTATCTCCAATTAGGTGTACGTCATTTGGAAACTTATCGTGTTCTAACATATATAACTATACTTCACTTCTTCTTAACACACTTGCATCATGAGTGGAACCAACTTCTCCTGCATAACAATGTAGAAATGTCAATTTGTTGTCACATATACCCTAAACATATTTATATATGTATATGTACATATTTTGTGTTATAGTTATTAATAGTTACTTGTAATATAAGACTTGGAAAACTTTTTCGGCAAATATATGATAATCCATGCACTTTAGGTTTTGGAATTCTAACATACATTCCATCAAGACATCCTATGGTATTTGGAAATCCCATTGCATTGAAACTGTTTGTTATCTCTTCCAAGCGCTGTCCATTTGGCCATGTAATGATATCTCTTGCTATAGAAAATAGTGCATTCGCCACTCTTCTTACTGTACGTAATGCAGTTGCCTTGCCTATATTAAATCTGCTACATATTGATATGTTTAAAGAATGTGTTAAAAAGTTGCCATTTTATAACGTCACAAAAAATTTATTTACCTGAATGAGTCTGGGCTCCCAAAATACCACAAAGCAATCTGAAATTGGATTTCTGCTGAAATGGTATGTCTACCTTTATCAAATACTTGTGTAGAAATCTGGTCGCGAATTAATGATAGAGCATGATAAAATGTAGTTCTGTTCATTCTAAAGTTTTGTCTAAATTCTTCATCACTATATAAGGCTATAACTTGCTGATAATTTTCAAATCTAGGCCGTGCAACTGTAACCAAATGTGGTAATAATACTGCATTATGCTTTATTACATTGATATACTTATAGGGCCCCGTACTTCAATCTCCTCGTCACTAGATGAACTGTCTGAACTTATAATTTCTTGGAAAAAGAGGAATGCTATTTGTTCATCCATAATTATTAACTAAATTCAAGATTCAATTACTCACGAATTACGAGTAAAAACAAAATAGGTTAATTTAATGGAAACGTGTCCCGTTAATTCAACCGCAACCAAAGTAACCAAGACGAACCAGGCAGTTACCACATTGGTTATTCTAGTATGTTAACGGAACTTATTCTAAATAATCATCTTTCAAATAAGAAAATTAATAGTGGTGAATCATGGCTGTCAGCAACAAGACAGAGGAGCTCAAGAAAATGGTCAAAATAAGTACAAAAACCAAAATGGAAATAAAGACGATCACGAGAGAATTGGCACACGCTGTGGGTGTCCTAAACAAAAAAATGAAAGACCTTAAGATTAGCCACGACCTGCTAAATGCCAAGATAGCAGAGGGCAATGAAATTGCACTAGAGCGTGAGGCCTTACATAAACTCGCTAAACCCTCAGGGAAGGGCAAAGACATGGGTGTCCAAGCAGAGGCAGCCGACATTGACAAGGCACTATCAGAACATAGAGATAAAACAACTCTCGAAATTGAAAGCCGCATCAAGAAGAAAGATGGCTGGCAGAGTTTATCCGAAGTCATCGACCTAAAATGGCCAAATAGCTGCTTCAAAAACAGCAAAATTATGAAAGTAGGCAGTCTCAGGGAACTACATGGGGACCTGGCGGTGATTCTTGACCCAGACACAACTGGCCCACTACAAAAGCACGACGACATAAAAACTGATCTGCCGGACCTAGCCCCTCTGCTTGACGAAGAACTCAAAGAAGGCAACATTGAATACGTGAAGATGAAGACGGAAACTTCCATGAGCAGGGGCAATACAAAAGGGGTGAGCTGCAGGACAGTCCTAGCCTTGCCCTACAAGATTAATCCGGAGGGGGTAAATGACATCGAGAAACTGTACGAATTGCTGGCTAAATTAAGGATTGAGACCCAGGAGCAGGAACTGGTACATCTTAAGATGGTAGCGTTGGGCAATGTAGAGATCTCCTATTTGAAGAAATGTACGGAATGGACATACCGGGACTCTGGAACTATGGTGGATATAGTCATGCTCACAGATAGCAAAGAAAACAGCGATAAAGGGGGCAAAATAAAATCACGCAAACCCGTTGAAGGGATTGTCATTAAATCTGAGGGAAAACAGTACGCGGACATTCTTCGCTCTATTAAAGGAAGTGTAAGACCCGATGAATTAGGGGTTAAAGTAAGGACAATTAAGAAGACTGCTAGGGGCGACCTGATGATGGAAATAGAAGGTGGCAAAGATAAAGCGGAAGCTATGAGAAAGGCGATCCTGGACGCAAACAAGGACACCAGGGTGCGAGTTAGAAGCAACGATGAAGTGCTGCACATAACAGACATTGATGCAGATCTGAGCAAGGAGGAAATCACAGAAGCTGTCAAGAAAAGCGTTAAAAACGCAAACACAGACGAAATTAAAGTTCTCTCGGTAAGACCAAACCAGTGGGGCAGCCAGAAAGCCACAATTGCGACATCAAAAGCCCACGCCAGAGAGTTAATTGGAAAAGGACAATTAGAATAGGATGGACACCCTGCAGAGTGCGGGCGAGAGTAAATGTGGCCAGGTGTTATAGATGCCTGGAATTTGGACACTACAGTAACGAGTGCAAAGGCTCGGACAAAACCGACATTTGCCTAAATTGCGGAGAGAAAAACCATAAGGCCAAGGACTGCACCAACGCAAGCTTCTGTATAACGTGCAAGAAGAAGGGGCACAGGGCCGAGCAAACAAGGTGCCCATATTACAGAAAAATCATCAGCGACAAGGCAAAACAAATAACCAATAGCGCCAGGGGCAGGACTGGCAGCACTAGCACGAGAACTCAATCTGCAAACGCATGAAAGTACTCTACATCAACGTAGGGCGTTCGTATGCTGCCCAGGACATAGCTTATGCTACTGCTAAACAACTGAAGGCTGACATTCTCTTCGTGTGCGAACCTAACAAAAAACGAGTCCAAGATCAAAGATGGCTAAAATGCTCCAAAACCAATGTTGCTGTGCTGCTGCTAAATAGAAAAGTTGGCGTCCTAGATCATAAGGTGGGCGATGGATATATAGTCTTGACATTTCGAAAGGTAAACTGTATCTGCTGCTATATCTCCCCCAATATAAACATTGTGGACTACAAGAACGAGGTGGATTGCATAATGGGAAATGTCCTGGACCACGAAACCATCGTACTCGGCGACATAAACGCTAAAGCATACTCTTGGGGATCACCTGTGCAGGATGAGAAGGGCCAATACTGGATGGAGTGGATATCGGAACTCGACATGGTGGTCCACAACAAAGGAAGCAGACCTACCTTTGTGAGAGGGGCCTCGGAGTCACACATAGATGTGACTATATCAACAAATAACGTAGCCAGGTGTATCGACAATTGGGAGGTCCTAAATACCGAATCTCTGACTGAACATAAATATCTGTACTTTGATTGTCAGGAAGTGGGAACTACTAAGAGCCCGATAAAACCCTGTGGAACCATAAACTGGGAAACCTACAGAAGCATCATACATTTAATAGACACGGAGGACGAAGATGTTACCCACAACTACTGCTCTAGGGTCATAAAGCAGGCCCTCAGAATAAGCACCAGCACCTGCACCAACAACAAATTCAGCCATGTATATTGGTGGAATGATGACATTGCAGAATTGAGGAAGACATGCAATAAGGATAGACGTAAACTAACCAGAACAGCTAGGTTGACAAATGCTGGTGAGGAGAGCGTGGCCGAACTGAGGCTCGCGTATAGAAAACACAAAAAAGAACTGTGCGAACTAATAGCGGCGACCAAAAAGAAGCATTGGCAGGAACTCTGCGACGAACTGGACAATAGCATTTGGGGGGATGCGTATCGGCTAGTTGCCAAGAAATTACAACAGCTCGCACCATACGAGATAGATGTAGATAGGAAAAAGGAAATCTGCAGCATACTCTTTCCATCTGCTGGTAGAGATTGGTCAGATACGGAAACAACAACCGAAATAAGGAAATTCACCATAGAAGAGCTTACGCGGGCGGCGGGATGCTTGAAAAACGGAAGGGCGCCTGGGATCGACCGGATACCCCCGGACGCAATCAAATTGATGGCAGCAGACCAGCCAAAATTGCTATTGACCGCTATGAACAACATATTGGTGACTCAAGAAATCCCAAACTCTTGGAAGGTGGCCAGGGTAATCCTAATCCAAAAAAGCGGCAAGCCGCCGGAACTACCAAGTTCTTTTAGGCCTTTGTGCATGCTAAACACCATTAGCAAGTTGTTCGAAACCTTAGTTAGAGATAGACTCGTAAAAGAACTTGAAGATGGCGAAAACCTCCATCATCATCAGTATGGTTTTCGGAAGCAGAGGTCCACTGTCTGTGCCTTGAAGGCAGCCATTGGCGCGGTGCGAAAATGTGAAAACCGGTGGTGTGCATTCATAACTATTGACGTAAAGAATGCCTTTAACACGGCCAGCCACAGACTCATCATCGACCAGCTAAGGAAAAGGAATATCTCCACCTATTTGACGAATATCATCTGTAGCTATTTGAAAGACCGAAAAATAGAAGTTGAAAAGGGCGTGCTGCTGGAATGCGGATCTGGGGTGCCACAGGGCTCGGTACTCGGACCGACACTGTGGAACGTGCTGTACGATGGTGTCTTGGGGCTGGAGCTGACCGTGGATGCCACAACTATAGCCTTTGCTGACGACTTGGCATTGATTGTGGGAGCGCAGAGCGCGGAGGCCCTCATGACAAATGGCAATTTATGCCTAGAACAAATCAACAGATGGATGATAGCGAATGAACTAACCCTGGCTCCAAACAAGACGGAGGCGATCATCGCAAAGGGCGCTAAGAAGAGGGACCACGTCAACTTTAAACTTGACGGGCGTGACGATAATTCCCACCAAATTCATCAAGTATCTGGGCATCACACTTGACGAGAGGCTGAGCTTCGGACAGCACATCCGCGAAGTAACGCGCAGGACCGAGAAGCGTGTGGCGGAGATTGGCAGGATCCTTCCAAATGTTGGCGGACCTAGGAGCAGTAAAAGAGCGGTACTGGGCTCGCGCTTCAAAACATAGTCCTCTATGGTGCTCCCGTCTGGATGGACGTCCTAAAGATCCAGAAATACAGAGACCTCCTAGTTAGGACCCAGAGAAATATGCTGCTGCGCGTTGCATCAGCGTATAGAACAACATCTGCCCTGGCGCTGCAAGTGATCACCGGTTTTGTACCCATCGACCTGCTAGCCCTGGAGAGAACTGCCATAACCCAAATCGATGGCGACGCGAGTGCCCGACGAAATGAGGCTCGGGAGAGATCCTATAAAATCTGGCAGGAAAGATGGGATAGAGAGGACAAAAAGGCCCTATGGACAAAGAGATTAATCAAAGACATCAGAAGCTGGATCGAGTGCAAGCACAGGGAATGCGGGTACTTCCTAACGCAAGTGCTTACTGGACACGGGTCTTTCAGGCATTATGCCAAACGTTTTGGAAAGGACATTTCAGATATTTGCAGGTACTGCGGAAACATCGATACCGCTGAGCACACTGTATTCCACTGCGCACGATGGGAACACCTGAGAGGAAATGCGCTGACCGACCTTGAAAGACTGACCCCAGAAAACTTGGTGCCCCAGATGATTATGTCTAGGAACAACTGGCAAAGGATACAGAGCCAAATAACGAACATTATGCGTAGTAAGGAATCAGAAGAACGTGACCGCCAAAGAAGTGGCACCTAATTAATTTTCATGGACACCCAAAAGTCGCTTCCTGAAGTAGATGCTTCGGCGGTTCCAGGAGCGCCTGTCTTTCACTTGGGAGAGTTGAGGGGTTTTTAGTGGGTAGACAGACTCTGGAGTCCCACACTACCAGACCATAGGTCTGGTGTGCATAAAGCATTTTCCCCTAGCAAAAAAAAAAAAAAAAAAAAAAAACAAATAGTGGTGAAAAAAGCAAGATAAAAAGTAATTAGTGGGTACTCAACAAATTATAAGTAAATCGCTGGATGGAATAAATAAGTGCAGATTAATCAAAATTGCACGTGTGCACCACGCACTTACATTGTTAAAATTGGAAATTATCCTTGTGCAATCCCAAGATATGGACAGTATGGGATCCAGAACAATTTCTCAGATGGTATTTCAAGGAAACCTAGCGAATAACTGGAAAATTTAGCGACAATTGTTTGAAGATTATCTGATCGCAAGCGAAACTAACCTGAAAGATGAGAAGATACAATGTGCCAGATTACTACATTATATTGGAGAAGAAGCACTACACATTTACAACTCATTTACATTTACTCATGCTGAAAAGAATAAAATAAATGTTTTAATCCGGAAATTTGAAGAATATTTTACACCGAAAACAAATGTCATTTACGAAAGGTACAAATTCTTCAACATGAAACAGGACCAGCTGTCGATAGAACAATTTACCGCAGACTTAAAAAATCAAGCAAAACTCTGTAAGTTGAAAGAAATGGAAGAAGAATGGAAGATCGTATCAGTTTTAATCTCTGGAATGAACGATGGTATATTGCGAGAGAAGTTACTGGAGAAGCAGGAAGAGAAGCTATCACCTGTAATACAATTCTGCCAAGTATGGGAAGCATCAAAATTGTAGAGCCTGGAAATGCGACAAGCGAATATTCAGCCGAGTCAAATCAATGCTGTGAAGAAGCAAATACGATCAACAGTTGTCAATCGACAAGGATCGTCATCATTTTCACACAAACTTCAGAAGGGCAGACTTCTAGACCATCTACTATAAAAACTAAAATAAATCAAGGTAAATTAATAAATAATTGTAATAATTGTGGTCAAATGCATGCGATAAGTCAGTGTCCCGCTTATGGCGAAATTTGTTTTAAATGCAATAAAATTGCATATAAATGTAAATCGAGTCAAACAACAAACAAATTTCATCATAATAAGAAAATTAATGTAATAAATATGGGATTTTTACTGTGGAAAGTGATTTAATAGCTGCTACGTTGTTACTGAAACTCGTTTTTAATTAAACCTTAAAACACGACACACAAACTAACTAGTTCTTACATTAAAACGTGCATGAACTCTCTACGCTTGAAGTTCGTATAGAATTGTACATCGCAATGCTACCAACATACATATATTATTAGTAACTAGATAGGCATTACAGAATTGTTTTGTCAACATCCCCTTGCAATTCTATAATTCCAGTATTCTAGACATTCACAATTCAACTACATTCAAAAGATTTCTAAAATATTTAAATTTGTTAACCGCTAATGCTTTAGCTAAAATATCAGCCTGTTGTTCATTTGTAGGGATATATAATAATTTAATTCTTCCTTGTGTTACACATTCTCTAATAAAATGATATTTCGTATCAATGTGTTTCGTTCTTTTCGATTCAAGGGTAGAGGTCATTTTTATAGACGACTGATTGTCCTCATGTATAACTATAGGAAAGACATTATATCTAACATTTCATTTAGCATTTGAGCTACAAAAAGACTTTCACTAGCACAGCTAGATAGAGCAATATATTCTGCCTCTGCGCTTGATATCGAAACTGTATCTTGTTTCTTTGATTTCCAATGTATTATATTATCATTCATTTTTATTACAAAACCTGTTATACTTTTCCGGTCATTTTGATCATTAGCAAAGTCAGAGTCGGCATATTAATTTAAATGGACATTTGGATTGCGACTTTTTACATATTTTAAACCCTAGTTTTCAGTTAGTTTCAAATATCTTAAAACGTTTTTTAAATAATGCCAATGTTCGTTTGTGTAACAATTTTGAAATCTACTAAAATAACTAACGCAAAAACATAAGTCAGGTCTTGATCCTAAAGCTATATACATTAGACATCCAATAAATTCACGATAGGGCAATTTTTGATTACTTGCTTTGTCATTTTTATTTTCAGAATGTAACTGTATTTTTGGTTGCATAGGTAATTGACACGGATTACACTCATGCATATTGAATTTGCGCAAAACCTTTTCTATTAAGGTTTTTTGAGTAATGTAAAGTTCATTTCTACATTTCTGAATTTCTAAACCTAAAAATACTAATTTTTCGTTTTGCAATTGAGTCATTTTAAAATCTTTTGACAATTCAGCTTTTACATATTCAATTTCTTTCAGTGTTTTTGAAAATAATATTAAGTCATCAACATAAATTAAGAGATATGTATTTACCTTAAAATACAAACATGGATCCTTCTTAGAACATTGAAAATTTAACTTTAATAATCTTTCATGAAATGAATTCCAGCATTTAGGAGACTGCTTTAACCCATAAAGTGATTTATTTAATTTACATACTAAATTTGGATCATCTTGTTTAAGTCCTTCTGGCTGAAACATATAAACGGGGTTTTTCAAAGTTCCACAAAGAAAGGCTGATTTTATATCTAATTGTTGAACATATAAATTATATTCTCAATACAAGGATAACAATATTCTAATAGTAGTCATTCGAGCTACTGGCGCGTACACATCTTCACTTACGTCACACGGCTGAAAGCCGCGAGCCACTAAACGGGCCTTTTTTACCACTTCACCATTAATCACCTTTTCACGAAATACCCACTTAGAATCAATTATTCTTTCATCATCTGGAGGTGAAACCAGTTCCCAGGTGGTACTTTCTATTAATGAATTTAATTCATTTTGGATTGCTTCTGCTCAATTAACCCATTAAAGGCTGCTACTAGTATTTATGTAGCAAATGTATTAACTTTATAAAATGTTGTTAATATTGACTTATTTTAGACGTTTATACGTAAAAATTAAAAAAAAACGGTTTCTTCATTTTTTTTTAGAGTGTCTAAAAAATCATACCCTAGGCTTTAGAGGAAAGAACTTTATATTACATTTTATTATGATAATCTTTGAAACATGTTATATGTAATCCTACATTACACTTTGTAGATATATGCGTGACGGCTTTGTTACACTTAGCGCATCGTCTTTGAGTGGGGTTTTTTGCCAGCCAGTGGTCCTTTCTGTCGAAACGGACTTCCAACATAACATTACTGTTGCGATGTGGGACAACCGTACGAAGTTTTGGCACTACAGGAGCAGACAGTAATGGAATGGTGATCTGCCGAATAAATTCTAGTTGGGGTATGCCAGGTTCTATTAGTCTATATAACAGCCAAGCATTAACATTGACCCAGACAAGCAAAATCGTACTATTGACCAATACCGTTTTTTGCTTCTAATCGTTATTCTATGGGTTCCTCTAAACTGATCAAATAAATCGACTCCACCCATTGAACTATTGTATTCGGCGATAATGGATGGTTGTGGCACATCAATTCTTCCTTTAGCAGATGAGCTATATCGCTGACATTTTGATTTTCTATTTATCAGTACATCGCTGCGATTAGTAGCCATTGTAACTTGGCTATTATCGTGCCATCTGTAAATACTTATGCCACTAATTTGGTCTTTGAGAACGTGATAAGAGCCACGTGGACTTTTTTTTAGATCTTTTAGAGGAGCTCTCTCGATTCGATCTGACCGAATGGTACCTGTGACGTACAAGTTTTTATTTTTCATGTCTTCTAATAACGGTAAAGAAATAAAATAATTATCCAAAAACACATGACTTCCATCTGGAATAAAGCCTACGGTCATGCTTTTTGCAACAGAACTACCTAACCCCATACCACCAATACGTGCTTCTTTGCCCTGGTACAACTTGAAACGAGCACAATAACCGTTAGGTTTATTGAGACACCAAAATTTAAATCCGAATCTGATCGGTTTCCCTCTAATAAACTGCTTCAAATGATGTCTACCATAGTATGGTTCCATGGCTTCGTCAAAAGACCAACTGTGTGGTAATGGTTTAGCATACATCTCAAATTTAGAACAAATTTTGTCTATAAGAGGTCTAATCTTCCGACACTTGTCTTCTTCTCCCGTATTATTATCACTAAAGTGCAAATATTTGAAAATTGCTAAGAATCTATCTCTTGAAATAGCCCCAGAGATAGCTGCATTATGTACATCCGCTTTTGCTTTCCAATACATCTTTCTGTCTGGTAGTTTGTTATAGCCAGACACCAATAAAACTGCTAACATTTTGTACATATCTTCAATGGTTACACTAAAGTTGTTGTCACCATACTTGTATTTCGCATACTTTTCGCTTTCGTTACAGATGTAGCGGATCAGGTCTTCATCCCAATATAACTGGAAAAACTGTAATGGTGTAGCTCCCTGGTTTACCATTTCCTGAATTATTTCAGGTTGAGGTTGATCAATATTTTTGACTTTGAAGTAGACATCATGAGCACTTTCGGGTTCAAGGCAAACTTCTTTCCAATTTTTTTTTGTTTTTATTTGTACGTTTTTGAAATGTTTCGTGTTTACTGATAATATTTGAACGTATTTGTGACAATGGAATATTATCTTCGGGATCTGTATCCTCTCCAGCATTATTATCCCCTGTTACTATTACCTCAGACTTCTCTGACGTATTTTGGACCACAGTCCCAGTTTCAGGAGCAACAAAATCATATTTTTCACTATCTTTTTTTACTAGCTGCACTTGCGAAGTTTGTGCTAAAATACCTTTGCCTAAGTCATGGATACTATTCTCCGTGACTATTTCATCAGGCGCATCGTCGTAATCGGTATCCTCGTCGTGATCTGGTGGAAATAATGTAAAATCAATTCTCTCAGCATCGGCTAGTTCATCATCATCCAGTTCTTCTACTATAGTTAGCAATTCTTCCGTTGTTAACGGTCGTCTAAACACAAAAAAAAGTGTTTTGTTTTACAAGAAGAAATATAAATATAATGTACATATATATAGGTAGTTGCTACTGTAGACGAAAGACTAGCGTATGAAAAATCATACGCTTATCTTAGAAGCACGTGATTAACCATATTCACAATCTTGTTGTCAAAAGTGCGTCTACATTTTCTCTACTCTATTTGCTTATTTGTATTACAATGTATAAAGTAATTTAAAGATTGTAAACATAACCTGTAATCTATTTACTTACGTGCGTTCATATTTTGAAAGCCTAGATAAAGGCACACTGCGTTTTCGCTTGTTTAGAGACATATTTTGTTAAGCAACCACAAGTAACTGCCACAAAAATACAAAACAGATGCTACTGAATACCTGACGCCATCTGTTAGACAATTTTCAAAGTCTAGTTTCGACAACCACCCTTTTAAAAAGAACTCTAAATATGTATGAATATTTAGACGGTAGTCTTTAATGGGTTAATGTCACTTTTCACTGCTTCGGAATATGTTTGAGGCACTTCTGAAATCAAGTTTCCAGCCGAAAGCGCTGCCACTAGATTTGCATCAAACACTTTATCAAGTTCGTAATCATTGAAATATTTGGGCTACTGTCTATTTCTTGTACTTTTTCTTACACTCATTTCAATTGTTTCATTTCTTCTTTCTCCATTTTCTTCTACGATTCCTCCAGGTGAATCTCCATTCTGTGGTTCATCTTCATTTTCAATCATTACTGTGTTTATCTTAACACTAGCTTCATTATGTTCCTTCCATGTACGATTTTGTTTTCACTTGGATCCCACAACCGGTAACCATTGTCGGTGTATCCTACCATGATCATCTTTTTATTGCGAGGATCAAGTTTCGATTGTCTGTCTTCTTTCGAAATATGATTATACGCCATACAACCAAAAAGCTTTATCTTCTCTAAATTCTGCTTTTGATTGTACCAGATTTCCGCCGGTGTTCTTCCATCTTCTAAAGCTCTTGTTTCTATTCTATTCGTGAGATATACTGCCACTCGAACAGCTTCTCCCCAAAATTATTTTCCCAATTGCGGGATCAAATATGAGACATCTGGCCTTTTCCAATATTGTTCTGTTAAAACGTTCAGCAATTCCGTTTTGTTCAGGATTTCTTGCAATTGTATATTGACATTTTATTCCATTCTTCACACAAAGATCCTTGAAAGCTTTAGATGAGTATTCACCGCCGTTATCACAACGAATACGTTCTATTTTACGATTAAATTTGGCTTCAACCAAGTTGATATACTCTTGAAACTTTTCTATTACTTCACTCTTTTTACTCATAAGATAACATATACAAAAATGCGAAAAATGGTCTATAAATGTATGAAAATAATGTTTACCGTTATGTGTTAGAGGATTTATTGGTCCACACACATCTGTTGAAATAACCTCTAATACACGTTTAGCTTTTCTTTCCTCTGAAATACTATAAAAAAGGTAATCTTGCTTGCTTACCTTGTAAACAGATTTCACACAGGCTTGATGCCGGATACTTGGACGAATGACCCATTTTTCTAAGCATTTTGTCCTCTGTAGTAACGTTTGCACATGTCATTGATGTAATATTAAATGTTATAACGTATAAGTTTCCAATAAGTTTTCCTACTATTAATGTTTAATTTTCTTTCATTATAAGTACCTGTTTGTTACTAAATACTACTTGAAAGCCACTTTTCTCTAATTTCTTTACCGATAATAAGTCACAGACCAAATTATCACATACCCATACATTTTTCATTGTTACATGTAGTCCACTATCAGTTTGTAAACACAAATCTCCTTCTTTTTCTGCTGTAATACATTCTCCATGCTTGGCAACATTTATGTTATGGTGGGCTTGACGATAATTTATTAACAACTTCCCTACTTCCACATTTACTAAGTGATTTGTTGCACCACTATCAACAACAAACTTTACTTTGTCTGTATTTATGACATCCGATGCAAAATTACTACCTGCAGAGGTTAAGAATGAAACCTCTTTTTCATCTGATGTATTCTCTGCCATATTCGCTTGCTTACTCCCATATTTCCTCTTATTTTGATTTCTTAGACATTGGTATCTCTTGTGCCCTACAACATCACATTCATGACATTTGAATGGAAACTCCTCCTTTTTATTTTGTGCATTTACATTCCCTGAAAACTTCCTATTCCAGTTTGACCTTTTGGATTTATATCCTGCAAATGCTACATCATTATTTCCATTACCTTCTGCACTGCTCTTGTTTTGTCTGGATTCTTCCATTAATAACTTATTTTTGACAAAGTCAAATGTTACCTTCGATTCATCCTGACAAAGCATGACATCTATTGCGGTAGTCATTGCTTCGTAGGAATCTTGCATGGCTGATAACAGTTGCGACACTACTTCATTTTTTTGTATGTTGCCACCTGCTCCTCTAAGCTCACAAACGGTGTGCTCGAACTCTGTTAAAAACACATTCAATGATGTACCTTCCGTATACTTTAAACTTCTCAATTTTCTTTGTAGAGTTGAAATTCCTTTTCTGATGTAAGTTGATTTGAGTGCTTCCATTATTTCTCTAGCTGTTCTTTTTGTTTTAATCATTTCCAGTATGTTGTCTGCTAGACACCGGACAATGATGTTTCGAGCGTTTACATCATTCTTTTTAAAGGTTTCATCTGCATTTTCTGGTGGATTCGTTAAAATTACATCTAGAACTTCTGCTTTTTCTAGTAGCAAATGCTCCTGAAACTCCCAGTTTGAATAATTATTACCGTCAAACGGTTTTACATTGAATGGCTGCTGATTTCCCGCCATATTCATGATGAACGCCAACGAATTTCAACACAACTGTTTTATATTCCTTTGTAATTCCAACGAGCAAGTTAAACACACTACTGCATTCCTGGGCCCATAACCTATGGGATTTTACTGTGGAAGGTGATTTAATAACTGCTACGTTGTTACTGAAACTCGTTTTTAATTAAACCTTAAAACACGACACACAAACTAACTAGTTCTTACATTAAAACGTGCATGAACTCTCTACGCTTGAAGTTCGTATAGAGTTGTAAATCGCAATGCTACCAACATACATATATTATTAGTAACTAGATAGGCATTACAGAATTGTTTTGTCAATAATAAATACAGAAAATAATGAAGAACCTAATACTGAGTTATGTGTAGATGCTATTAATTCTCACAAAATTAAAACGACAAAATCATGGTTGATTGATTTATACATACAATCACAAAAATTAATTTGTAAAGTAGATACAGGTGCTGACGCAAATATTTCAAGTATAGAAACATTTAAGAAATTAGGTTTAAGTAGTAATATTTGTGCTAGTAAGGACAGGTTGTATAATTGCACCGATCAAATTATACCAATTTTAGGAAAGACTAATATTAAATGTATATTCAGAAATAAAGAATACAATATTTGCTTCTATGTAACTGAAGGTAATTATAATACAATATTAGGCTTTCAGACTTATGACACGCTTGGTTTAGTTGATAGAATTCAAAGTGTTAGTGAAAGTAATCATGACGAATTATTTGAAAAATATGAGGAAGTATTTAAGGGAATTGGAAAACTGGGAACGGCATACGATATTGAGCTAATTGAAAACGCGATTCCGGTTTCTAGATCTGTTCGCAAAGTTCCTTTCGCGTTACGAGATGAATTTCAAAAAACTTTAAAAAAGTTAGAGAATTTAGAGATAAAAGCGCATATACAGGGTGGGTCGGAATAGCTTAGTTCTTTTGTTATTGTTCGTAAACCAAATGGTTCGTTAAGAATTTGTCTGGATAATATTATAATATAATATTATCCAGACAAATATATTATAATATTGCGAGACAATATTCCGAGAACTGAAGAACAACTCCGGCCACAAATTATAAATGAAACAAATTATACCACAGTATAATATTGCAGGCAGTAGTGGATAGTTCAGGCAGTTTTATAGATGTTTATTGCGGTGAACCAGGTTCGTTACATGATGCCAGGGTCCTCCGAAAATTAAAATTGTACAAAAAGGCAGAAGAGACTGCGACTCATTTTTATTCTAAATTCTTATTAGGTGATTCGGCTTATCCCAGCTTAAAATGGCTTGTACCACCTTTCAAAGATACAGGTAATTTAACATTAGAGCAAAAGATTTTAATTATAAACATTCGGCAACTTGTAGAGCATAGCTTTGGTTTGTTAAAAGGAAGATTTAGGAGGTTGTTATTCTTTAATAACAAAAATATCGACTTCATTGTAAAATGTGTAATGGTTGCATGTGTGTTACATAATATATGCATATTAGTAAATGATAATACTGATATTGATATTGCAAGTGAAACCGTAGACATTGTGTACCCAGAAATTTACCAAGAGTTCATAGCAATTAATGACGATACATATCTACAAGAGAGCCAGTTTTCAATTGCATGTATACATGAACATAGACGTTAATATTAGGTTGTAAATAAATTTATTTTTGTAATACTGTTTTTAATTTCATAATCTTTTGCCTTATTCACTAACATTCAAACAACAAAGAATATAAATATTTATTTATTTATCCTGTGAATACATTAACAAATTTCAACTTAAATTGTCCAAAAATTTATTTAATAACATAACTTTTTTTTTCTAAATCCATTCTCTCTTCATGCCTCTTCTGGCGTTTAATATATTCATTTATTTTTAATTCATATAATTTATGTTTTTTTTTACTGATTTCTTGCTTGCGTCATCTGCTGTACTTTTCTCTGGATCAATGGTTTCTTCGAGACTCTCAGTCACTTCTGAACACGTACTTGTTTCACTGGACTCCAACGTGTGTTCACAAGAAATTGATGGTTTCTTCCCAAGAAGGGCATCCATTTCTGTGAAAAATTTGAAATCTTGTAGGACCCCTACCAGTTTTGCCTCTATTGTCAACACATGCTTTGTACGACCTTATTAAGCTTTTCCACTTTAGATGACATGCCTCAGCTGATATAGAAAATCTTCCACTTAATAAATCGTTTGCAACATGTTCGAATACATATTTTCTCTTCTTTGGGTGGTTTAAAGAATCCATATGTGATTCCATACTGCATATCAACGACAGAACTTCTTCATATTTCCATAAGCTATGGTTTTGCTTCAACACATCTAAATATTAAAGAATATAGAAGATCAATAAATTTACTATAGATATATGAATACGATATCTATTATTTATATGCCTGTGATACAGATACAGAACACAAACTATACAACAATTCTATATATCTGGTATATAACATATTAACATGGTAATGTTTCGTAAGGAATTTATTGAGCTTTCAAAGCGCCAAAGAAGTAGGAGTGTGGCCTTGGAAATTAAAAAAGTAAAATTAGAACATATATTAAGGGAAAACGCTGATTTAACTTTCCACAATGATGATATTGACAACAATATTACAAATTCTAGTACTGTATAAGTTAATATAATTGTTGAAAATCCTGTTTATTTAGAATATCACGAACAGATGCATGAGAACATACATGAAACCGAAATATTTAATAAAAATGACTTGTATTCTAAAGATTTTAATCAACCGCAAAGTCTGACTGAATGTCTTCGGGAGCTAATATTGAAATATAATATCGCGCACGCTTTTATGAATGATTTACAAAAAATTTTGAGACGCTTTATACATGAAGAGAATTTGCCATTAGATGTTCGGACACTCATGAAAACACCAAGGAATTTGACAGAAGTGATATCTCCTATGAATGAAGGTTTATATGCGCATATTGGATTTGAGAAGGGTTTAAGAAATTGCCTTACTAATTTTATTAATAAAGGAAATTGTATACCAAACAAATTATGTTTAAATATTAATATAGATGGTATCCCTATTTCGAAAAGTTCTGGTAGCCAATTTTGGCCTATTTATGTTCAGCAGAAACTAATTTTTACACTGACCCCTTTATTGTAGGAGTGTATCGTGGTTTACAAAAACCTTATGATGTTAATTTATTTTTAAAGCAATTTGTTAGAGAAGCACAGACAATGTTATCATCTGGCATTGTAATAAGTGGTTATACTGTTGCCGTAGATATAAATGCAATAATATGTGATGCTCCTGCACGAGCATTTGTTTCTGGCACAAAAAATCATACAGGTTATTTTGGTTGTGGAAAGTGTATACAGGAAGGTGATTTTATTGACAATAGAGTAGTTTTTTCAGAAGATAATAGCGAAGTAAGAACTGATGAATCATTTAAAAATAAAATACATTCTGAATATCATCGACTAACATCAGTTCTAGAGAACCTTAATATTGGTATGGTAAGCCAATTGCCCCTTGATTATATGCATTTAATGTGTCTGGGAGTTATGAAAAAGCTATTACAATTTTGATAAAGAGAAAAATGGATGTGAGGCTTACATCACCAGATTTAGAAACAGCCGAAATGCGGAATATATCTTTTAAAAATTCTCTGCCACATGAATTTGCTCGAAAACCAAGGAGCTTTAATGACATTGAACGTTGGAAAGCTACTGAATATCGAACATTCCTCTTGTATACTGGACCTATTATTTTAAAAGATTTGGTGTACCTGACAATTTTTGCGCATTTAGAATTTGTTTTATTTAAAATAAGCGAAAAATTAAACATTCCAACAGACCCATAGAGCAGCTAGTAAACAGAGTTTTAGCACAATCATTATTCATATAACAATTTTAGATGTTGCTACACCCACGCCGACAATATCATCATTTTCTTCTACAGAAATTCAATCATCAGCACTTATGCAGTATTGATGATGTTTCTAAAATACTTTTTGTGTTAATGAAAACAATAAATAATATAGTCTTTGGAAGCGCTTATTGCATCTAAAAGCTTTTCTTATAATTTTCAGAATCTGTCAAGCTTTTGAAACATATATTACAAGCGGTTACCGAAGTAAAATTAGAAGTTGGCAGTCTAAAGCGTACTCTCTACAAGACAGAAAAAAAAACCTAGACGACTTTGAAGATATAAACATTTTTTTACCCACATTAGATATAGATTCCTTACAATCTTTTGAAACATATCTTGGAGAAGATAGTGAGCGACTTTTGCGTTTGGTAAACATCGTTTTTCTCCCTGAATTAATTGTTTAATATATATATTCTGATTGTTTGCAGAAAAAATTCATTGCTACAGTTGGCGGGCGTGGAGCGAAAGATCATACTATAAGATCTCTTGCGACGATGTACTCAAATACTATGGCTGTTAATTGTTCATGGCTGGGCTAAGGAATAATTATAGAGTGTGTAATTTACTATCAATCACTGTTCTAAAAAGTATGTACCAGTTTTTTATATTTATCATATTCCAAATTTTTACTTTTTGAGAAAAATACATTTTTAGATTAGATAACAGCCGAATAATCAGATAACCGAAAAAGAATTTGAAAAGTTTAGCCGCAGTGGTTCAGACACTCCATACAAGAAAGGGGGTATATGAATGTGTACTTGTTCGGACATAAGTCTCAACATGTAAGGCGCATGCATGGTACTGAGCATATTACCAGGCTTGCGATATGTACATATCTACATCGCAGAGATGTACTTGGTACATAACTTAGTTTCTTGGGCTTATATTACGATATTCTTTGGTAAGCTGTCTAGGGCTTTGTTAATATATTTGCATATTGAAGAAGTTTCTGTGCGAATACCATATCTAAAACGAATACAAGTTTGCTTATCCTGGCAATAACAAGTATGCTGAAGTAGAAATAGTATCAACTACAACCTAACCTGGAATACGTGCTACATACCATTTCGTGCTCTGTTATAATCATTTTCGTTAACTATTAGCTCGACAGTTTTTCCATTTTCAGGATCTAATAACTTTAATTTTATGTTATTACTCGTATCCATGACTGAATTTGTGCATACTGATTGTTGAACACCAATAACACAACATAACCATCAATTTTCTAGCCTTAAAACAAAACTTTCACGTGCACTGCTTATGTTTGATCAACACGCATCAAGGTTTTAGCAGGTGCACAGAGGGGTAAAGGGACAAATTTCAGTAGCGAATACACCCAAGGCGCTTTTTCTAAATCGAACACGAGCAATATGCTACTCAAGCGCTTCTGAGCAGCTCTTTCAAAGTAATCGAAAACGGCTCTGTATACTAGTTATTATGAACGCTTTTACTAAGTTCACGAAGTTATATTCCTGTAAGTCTGTTGATGCACGAGACACCCTGAAACACGTGGAATCATATTTCCGGAACTACAGCTATCCCAGAAGGCTTGTATCAGACCGCGGATCGGTTTTTACGAGTCATATGTTCGAGGAATCGATGAATAATTGCCATGTAGAACATGTTCGTATTGCGACGGGTACCCAATGGCCAGGTAGAGCGAATAGAATACTTACCCCAACCTTAGCGAAGATGTCGGTTGAACCGGGATGAAATACTTGGCGATGTAGAGTTAAATATGAACAATACCATAAGTAAGTCCACAGGTACTACTCCGAGTACATTGTTATTTGGGATTGTTTGCGTGAAGTATTAAATGAAAAAGGGAGCCGGAGAGACTTGACGGATATTCGACAAGTTGCGGCGCAGAATATTGAATATATTCTCAAGAATATAATACGAAATATTATAATCGAAACCGTAAAGGGGCGCATGAGTATTCGCCTGGTGATTATGTTATGTTGAGTAACACGATCACAACCGCTGGACTAAATAGAAAGTTATTATCGAAATTTAAAGGTCCGTTTGTTATTGTTAAATGTTTAATCAAAACACAAACACAAAAAAAAAAACGGAAAATTTACCGACACAGACGATATTGGGTGCATCCTGTGCTTCTCCAAAGAGAGCAACAAGGACATTATAATAATTTGTTAGAAGAAATGAGACTAAGTGATGTTTACATGTTTTTTAATTACATACGTATGAGTTGCTCTTCATTTGATAAATTGTTAAATTTAGTAGGATCACAGATAACAAAACATTCACACAGAGAGTCAATTCCGGCTGGTTGTAGACTTGCAATAACATTGAGATTTTTGGCTACAGGAGATTCATATACCTCTCTATCATATGCATTTCGTGTTGCAACTCCAACAATTTGTGTAATAATAAAAGAAGTTTGCAATGTATTATGGGCAACACTTGTCCCAATATATTTAAGATTTCCAGATGTCGCAAAATGGGAAGAGATAACAAAGCAATTTGAAGATTTATGGCAATTACCAAATTGCATAGGCGCCATTGATGGCAAACATGTAAATATTAGAAGTCCATCGAATAGTGGTTCACAATATTTTAATTATAAGAAAAGCATATAGTATTGTTTTACTAGGAGTATGCAATGCCAGATACTTGTTTACCTACGTAGATATAGGTGCGTATGGAGTCCAAAGTGATGGAGGAATATTGAATAAAAGTTTGTTTGGAAAAAAGCTATATTCTCAAACTTTAAATCTGCCTTCTGACAAGCCATTTTCTTCAGACGATATTCCAATGCCACATTATTATGTTGGGGATGAAGCGTTTCCATTGCGACCGAACTTGATGAGACCATTATAGCAAACGAAGAGAGGGACCTTTGCCAGAGGATGAAAGAATTTTCAATTATCGCCTTTCACGACGCACAATAGAGAATACTTTTGGGATTCTAGCTGCACGTTTTCGAATATATCACCGCACTATTCATGCTGCCCCGACACAGTAGATTCTATAATTAAGGCAACTGTTTGTCTACATAACTATATAAAAACAGAAAAGGGAAATGAATTTTATTGTAACAACACTTTTATTGACAGGGAACGGAATGGAGAAATCATACCTGGTGAATGTCGGAAAGAAATTGAGTCATCCTGTGCTCTACAATCTATAACATAAAGATTAGGAGCTCGAAACTGCTCTAGTATTTCATTAGATGTAAGAAATTATTTCAAGCAATATGTCAATGGGATTGGAGCAACAATGTGTCCATGGTAATTGGAATATATCCGTCGATTAAGTTAATACATATTTACTTTTTATGCAATGTATATGTTGTTATTTTATTACTGTTGGATAAACACAAAAAATAAAGTGAAATATTTATTTAAAACAAATATTTATTTGAAAATTTTATAACTGAGATATATTATGTAACATACTTCAAACATACTGGCATAACTCAATATTACTAATTAGAACATGGGTTGCGACACTGCTTTTTCAAATTCCTTAAATCAACACCAATCTGATCGATAAATTCATCACTTTTGTCTCTAGGTAAATTACAAAGTTCTAATTCCAAATATCGGCAAAATGTGGAAATTGTGTTGTTAGCTGAGTGCCTTTCTGTAACAATTCTTCCAATTGTGTCATTAATGTTTCTTACCACTTTAACCATTTCAACAGCTGTATCTGGGTCTGGTTTACGTTTGCGAGGCATATTGCTAATGTCACCGCTGTTATTTGACGTAGAGGATAATGAAGGCAACGTCTGATTGGAATAATCATCAATATTGTTTTGTATGTTTGTAATAAATGTTGTGTCAGTATTATTTTCCTCATAAATATCAATTACTTCCTCATTGTCTACTATAGGTGTTTGACTATATTCATGATCATTTACATATAAATTTGTGTCTTCTTTGTCTATATCTTGATTATTATTGGTATCCTTCAAATTTGAAATGGTTCTAAAAAACGTTTTTTCTTATAAATGTACAGGTAACATAATATATTGATATAGGTAAAACACAAATGGAATAAAACCAAACATATTCTTACGGTCTAGAATCACCAGTATCTTGCATAAAATTAAAGAAAGACATCAATGGCCATACAGTACTACTGGAAGCTGCTGATCCACTACGAGACAATAAAGCCTCTTTCTTTTTCTCACGATTATATTTTTCGCGGAGACTTTTGTAACGTTTTTTACATTCTGCCACTAAAATATATACAATTTTAAATGCAAATAATGTTTTTCACATATTTTTTTTACCTAGATATTTCATAGATCTTGACACATTTTGCCAACAGTTTTCTGTGATATGCCTTGAGTGGTAGTTTTTGTCACTTCTATCAAATAAAGGCCTATAATTGCAGATGCACTGCAGTAAAAATTCTTCATTCATAATGTAGCTAATTATAATTTAAATGTAAACAAGGATATAATTTAATTCACCATGAATTGAATGAAACTAAATATCTGTGAAGTAGTATCGAATGTTTTGACAGCGACCAAAGTATCGCTAGAAACTAGCTACAGAATCAGCCAATCACAGCAGCCAATTATGTGATTTTCAATGCAATGAACATGTCAAGCAAAGAAGTGAAAGTTTACAATGACTTTCACTTTGAATTTTGTGCCGAAGTGTACTCTGAAGTTGTTGTAAATGCGTCCATTTAAAACGTATTACTTTAACTGTCAATTATCAAATTCTGAAGTGGTTGTAAATGTACCTTTAGCATGTTAATGTTAACGCAATGGTAATGTTAAGTTTAAAACGTTGGTTATATACCTGTGTTTAGACAGAACTCGTACAAAATGATGTTGATGTTGACGTGATGTTAACGTAATGTAATGTTAATCTTTAAAATCTTAACATATTAGTTAACATCAACCAATCATTTTAAAGATTGAGCACATGTGCATTACTTTGCAAGTGCTAATAAAATTTGAAAATAACGTAAGTAACGTAATCTTAAAATCTCAAGTACAGATCGTTCGGGTAACTAT